>JAQQZZ010113389.1:0-15191 GCA_030265115.1 Mopalia vespertina | reverse complement strand
TCTGTTAATACCATAGATGTGGTTGTATTTCACTAGGTTTCACAACAAATATGGCTGACATTGCATATCGCACCAAATGGTGATATACACCATAACTTTTACTCTTTGGTTCTTTGAAGAAAAAACTAGTTCTTAAACAAAAGAAGGAAAAGGTGATGTGACTGGGATTATAAGCATATTTTTCAAAAAAAGCCTCTAGTGGTGGACCTGCTAGCTACTCAGCTTGTTAATATAAGTATTGTTTACTGATATGTTTGGTGCTATATTGATGCGTTATGTCACTTGCTTATCGAACTTCATATTATCTGGGCATCTCACCAAGCGATTAATGGAACAGATACTAACCGTAGAGGGAAAGACGGCTTTGAGAGCTCTATGTTTTTAGATGGTTTCAATCTCGTGGCTTCCTAAAACCAATAAAACCCTTCACTATGAGATGCCTGAGTACTCCATCGAAGATACATTTTCAGGAAGAATCTCGAGAAAAAAACTTCAGAGATGACACCGTCATTGTCAGACTTAGCAAGATTTTTGACGGAAGTAATACGGATTTCAAGTGATAGCTCTTTCTAATGATTGCCCCGGACACTGGATTGCTATGACCTTGTGTATTAACGAGCATGAGTTTATTTGATTTTATCTGCTTCGATTTTTAAATTCATTCAGTTTCTTTCATAACCTACACAAATCAACGGAGAACAAACCAAAGCTTGGTTTGTAGCTATGATATCGATAAATATTTCTTCTCTGATCCCAAATTATTGACAAGAAAATTGTTATTTTGGTTTGATAGGGTTTAGATCGATACCATAAAATTGTAACATATGCGACGTTATGTGACGTCCCAAGTACACCAAACACGTTCCGTGCAATCGATACTGTCGATTCAGCACAAGAATTAGTCGCTGGAGTTACGTTGAAAAGTGGTTTGTTTGTCGAAAATGCGTGGAAATAATGTGTCTGATGGAACGTATATCACCTTATCTTACAGAATCAACATGTTCCTAACTTATTCCCACGAATAGTTACAACGGCCGAGCGACAGGTTTACTTAGCTTAACAATCAATCCAATCAGATGAGTGAACCCAAAATATGAATGTCTTCCACTCGGCTATAGTAAGACTGATTCCATGCAATGATCTTAGAACTAGCTTTGAGTAACAGCTATATGTCTTCCCACTTTTAATTAATCACAGAAAGCGTTTGATGCTGTGAAACTTTGTTAAGAGGTAAAGATCGCTAATGTAGTCCTCTTCAGCCGAAGAGTAATCAACAAAATGAAGATGAAAAATTCTGTTAAAGAATGTTCCTGTTCGGTGACGAGAGTAATTCCAAATATTTGATTTGATTACAATTTCCATATACACCATACTAGATCTTACATGACAATAAAAGACCGTCTCTATGACATTACAGTGAAACTACGTTCCGGCAAGAGACTTGTAGCTAATTAACTCGGGATGTCTCGAAGAAATAACATGCTTTGGCAACCATTCCTCTGACTTAGAACCCGGCGGATGTATAGTTTAATTCTAACAAATGAGCAAGGACCCAAAGTTATACAATTTTATAACAGATTTCCACGCGGTAATAACAAAATACAATAGTATACAAAATCAAGTAAACTTAGTTAATCGTGATAGCTTAGTAACACAGACATGACTATACATGTAGTGAGAGAGGATTAAAACGGGCATTAAATGAAAGAAAAACAATCAATCAAACCAGAGTATCCAGCTAAAGGACTAGAGATTCAAACAAAGAATGGGATGTTGTATCCTATATGGACAGCTGCTAACGAAGCGCGACGAGTAATGGAGTTTTCTGAAAACATATAAGTTACCTTCCCTACGGATCAAACCCAAGATGGATACAAACCCTAAAAAAAGGACTGTAATTTTTATTATGTCATTATTGCGCTTCAATCAATGGTGTTTCAGCATCCAATATATGTGGAATTTTAACTTTACGTCAATATCTATTTCCTTAAATTGAAGTAAAATCGACGTAAAAATGGTCAAAAACTATTTTTGTCACCGAGTAGCTCAAATAACGTTGAATATGTCTTTAAGTCACCATAATCAATCACAAAATTGATCGTTGAAATATATGAAGAACATGCTTGCTTACTATCGCTCAAACTTTACATGTCTCATCTGACATTGTTTTCCAGTATATTTGAGATGGTTGTGAACGTAGAAAAATTCTTGACAACGAACTCTGATAAGATCTCCAGACATTACCGATAACAAATTTGTATTCCATAACGCTGTGTGTTACGCCTGATGCTTGAACTACTTTCAATACGTCCTTTACAATTATATTAAGCATTGTCATTTCAAGAAACGACGCTAACCTTTTCTAAAGCATGTAGAAAAGGGCGGGTTTTTTTCTCAATTATTGCGGTTAAGCGCCTTAGAAGATTCACGCTCGACGTCAGTGAGAGCAAACAATCACAAGACACAATACAGATACAGAACAGACATCAGGCTTCAGGTCACTCTTTACATGTATCAATATGATGCATGTTACTAAGACACGTGTGCACGGTACGATGAGGCGGAGGATCACGGATTTTTCTCTGTCTTAATTGGATGAAAATTTCTCAACCTTCACGAGAGAATCTATTTTTTGGAAGAATCTTTTCAGGCAGTTTTATGACAATAATACAATAAATAAAAGAAATCTAGTTCTCTCACAGGAAGTCGTTAGTTTAAAATTACATAAAGCTGAGCCGGTTGGGAAGATTTGGGAATTACTTTTTTCAATTTTGATGACGTTCAAGAATACATCGTACATCAGTCTAACAATGCTGTCTCCACACAAAAAACGCCCGACTAAAGCATCTCAGGAGCAGAGGTTATCACCTTTTTTTAAGAAAGAATCGTTCGTATCTATACCTAAATACACCTGTATAAGCGAATCTGGCCAAATCGATGTTATTGGTTTAACGTTTACTAGTACATTTGACGTATTTGAAAGGAATGTTTGTAAAATAGATATAACACTTGTAGAATAATATTTACAGCATATTGTAGCTGAAATGCAGTTGATTGTGGCGTAAACAAAACACTATTCAATTAATCGTAATATCGAGCTTTGGAATGTGATTAAAACGCTGTTATCAATGTACGAAAATTTAAAACAAAGCTAAATGGATTACAACTTCCAATGTATTATCGGCGCAACATTTTTAATCAAAAGCTGGCATACAGCTGAGTCGGCAGATCTAATCCATTTTTACATAATGTGATATTTGAATCGCTCGTTTACTCTTTGTCACGCTTCTCTTAAAACCTTGTAATCCTAGTTTGAATTCTAAGTCTCTTTTCCGGATATAACATAAAGCTGTTTACATAAATTAAAAAATGCAATTTCGTGTGATTACATAAACATGCAATACCCAAATTAACTTATTATCAGTATTTCTTCATATTATTGCGCTGCTTTCCAGTTTGTTTTAGGCAATGTCGAATTCTCTTGGTGAAACCAAACCGACAATCAAATGATAACAATCACCCATAGAACAAATCTCACGAAATTGATCTTTTCGAAAGAAAAAAAATGATTTAAAAAACCAAAACTGCCAGTTCAATCTGGCATGTTAAAATGAAACTTTATCTGCCCGCAACCTCTAATACTATTGTCCTTCAGCAGCCCGCAGTCTACTGTTGAATGTCTTAACATTATGACGAACTCTCAAGCGTTGAAAGAAAGTACTTATCCTATTAATGAGCATAAGCATCTCCTTAAAGCTTCAAATGCATTCAATGTTGTTCTAAAAATTATATCTCCATAACATGTTGTACACTACGCTGTGGTAATATCATTATTCACAAAGAAAACAAAACTCTCCATAATATTTGCTTTTGACTTGGAAAGGTATGTTTGTGGTTTTCATGTCATATGGAATACAATTTAATTCAAAATGTGCTTAAGAATGGACTTAATGTTCAGAACTACAGAAATCCAACAGAGACACGGTTGTAACTGGCGGACACATCTCGCTTGTGCTATATTTTGAACATATCTCCACCTGTGTCTCGCAAAAAACATAGCAAATCCTTCCCAACGATGTATCGATTTTCCGTCATTTCAAGGGCAATTTAGACACTCAGCTCCCATTATGTGTTCAACTTTAAGCCTAGAGAAGCGATTTAAATAGAACAAGAATTTAAGTCTCCGAACACCTGCGGCTCAGAATAAACCGGATACTGACCATTCAGAGATGTCGTGATAATGCTTTATAAATAACTAAATGTTAGCCTACGTCGATAGTCTCAGGCCTTGATTAGATACATTTATTTAAATTGGCTAGGCTTGGAGAGATTACTTTCTTTAATCAAGTGCAATTTGCATTAAATGAAAATAATTCATTCCAGTGTCTGCTTATTTGTTTGTTGTAAGCAACTTGAAAATAGTATGAATCTCCTGGAGACATGTCCAAGCCTTTCCACCATGCAAGTACGTCAGGTACCGCATCTAAACGAGTGTTTTACATTGAGTGTTTCATTTATTGAATGTAATACGTGAACACCAGTAAATTGCCAACAGTTCTTAACGTGGTGACCATATGACAATGATATAGGTCTATTCAGCATCATGTTAATACTGAACACTCCTCAAGTGTGACAGGGTATATGAGGGTTAGAGACCTATGGGAAATTACAGACCAATATAACTGACCGGAAACTGTTGGTTTGTGTCATTCAGGGGCAGAATTAATTCCAAGAAGCGATTCGCGCTCAATTCAATTGCCACATTCTTTAGGTTGAGCCAAATCTGATCACTGACAACCAATCTGAATACTTGAAATTCTTAAGATATTAAAATGAAGTTAAAGTGTATCAGCAAACCAGAGAACAACATGAAATATACTCCATCCTTCGATATGGTGGCACAGCTCGTTATACACGGAGTTATAGCATTTTAAATCGGGTTGGAATCAACACTGTATGTAAATATGTTTAGTGTGTCTATGGAACTTTATTTCTGAAATAAAATTATTATTATAAGATGTCCGCGTGTTAAATTTTTTGTGATTTCGCTTTATAACTAAGCAAAAATAAAATGCTCCAGATCATCATAATTCGGGTGGTTTCATTACATCGAAATCTACCGTGTTAGTCCATGTGTTCCACAAAATATACTGCGCATTTGGACACTGTGTATAAGGTACGTTATTTAATCTCGCTGAAGGTGTTTCGGTCCATTCGATCCGCAGACGATTCTTGGGTGACGTGAAGTGAGTTCACTAACAACCAGGAAGCACCAGACGGACAGATATTGTGTAAATGTCAGTTTATATGTTAGTTTAGTTGTCATCGAATAGTATTCAGTTTCTCGTCAATCGTTATTTAGTAGTATCGATGCAAACATTATAAGCCGGCTGACATGATGTGGTTGTCCCCAAACTGTACAATTTTTCTTCCAGTGTACCGCTTTCGTTATCTTTAGAACCTGTTGTGGTACTCAATAATCGGCGCAGGACTTTCAACATTAGACTAGTAATGACGGGAAATCAATAATACCGACAGCCATAGCTTGTAGAGGAAAGATAAAAGACATAAATTTTCCCAAGCGACAACCGTTTATTTTCTACGGTCATATCGACTGTATTTAGGCAATGTCTTAGGATTTCTTGTCACGGCTCCAATTTCAAGTCACTGGAACGGTCTGAGCACATTCATCAAAGGAAAACACCTCACTTCTGCATGCTGAAATACCTTTCAATGTCCACAGAATAACATTCAAAGTAGTTGTTCAAACTGCTTCTTCCGGTTTGAGACACCGGAGGCGTTGTTGGAACTCAAATCGGTTCAATTTGGACAATGAAGTTAGTTGGTTAATTTTAACTATTCACATTTTGCCTTAATCAATCTACACTGAAATACGTTAACTTTTCATGTGTTTTGTTTATCGAAGATCTACATGTAGTTGTTTTTCCTATCAAGCACACATCAATAATTTGTCACAAGAACAAAGCTCGTTCCGGAAAGATCTAAATCACCAGGTTGTCTACAGATCGTGGCTTATTGGAACTGTGTAAATGTTTTCTTTACTTTATGCATAGGTCTGTTCAAAGTATAATTTTACAAAATGACAGCCTGTGATTGTCTGTGTACATTCTCCAAGGGTCGTTGTCTTTTGATTACATTACATTCTCAGGATTTCCATTGCCCTGGGTCTACAGATCTAAGGAGCGACACAAGGCTGATTTGTTTAGGTGTTTTTGTTTTGCATCTTCATATTGTCCACCTACTTTTGTTTGTTGCCAGTGACGTTTGAGGAGGTTCCTTCACCCATTGGGCTAAGACGTTGTCATATGATTTCCTGATATTATTTCCCCTAAACATATTCTCATATATCCTGAAAACCCGTTTCTATATATTCCATAAAATATTAAATTCTATTTATTTCAAAGAAAGATTACGAATGTACACAGTGTAAAGAACTACAGAAGACCATCATATAAACGGTTATCACTGGAGGAAACACATCGATATATGCAACTTGTCTCTCTGGGAAATACAAAACATGTCGAAACTGTCTCAGTCTTCCTGACTTGCACGTTGTGCGTCTCCTAATCGATGCTATCAATATACCTCAACCCCCTCAGAATCACCGCCGCAGGGCCGTGAATGACCACAACAAACTGTCTTACGTAAAGTTTGTTTTGAAAACTAGCGCGAGTCGACCAATATCGGTAATTTATATTTAAGTATCAATATAATTTTGTTGTTTTATTTAAATGCTTATTTATATTTCTCCTAAAGTAATAAAAGTCAACTAAAATAGATGAAATCATCCGGAGGTAACATAACCTCTAGATCTTCGAAGTATATGGTTTACTGTAGCGTCAATACAATCACACGTTCAAGTCAATGATTCCACTAGTGACAATGTTTTCTCACCGGAAAACGAACTAGACATCCGAAAGCAGAGAGAATCTATCCGGCAACACAGATGATCTATTTACAATTGATCGGTTCATCTACAACTCTTAGTTACAGCAATTTCAATCTCTAGACACGCTTTTTCACCGAGAGCTGTGTGAGTGTATGTGGACGTCATTGACAATCGGAGCAATTTTGTCCACCGTGAATTATTCACCCGCATCTGCGATATGTCAAATTGTCAGTTTCTGTTTACAATCATGAATTCATCAAGGCTAGCATTAAATCGTTAATTTTCTCTGCAGCGTTTCTGGAAATTCGGTTTGCAGAGTTTGTTCGTGGAATCGATCTCTTAAATATCCCATACTTCTCCAAAGATGCGCCGATAAACATTTATGGGGTGGTTATTAGACCAAATCTCTGTATAATTGGTAGAATAATGTGCTGGGTGTCGGTATACATGTAGTAGGCGGGGTACCGGGATAGTTGTCGGTATAGTCGGCCTGGTATTTCACTGCATGTCCACCGTCTTTGTGGGATGTTGGGTCCTGTGTTGGTATATGAAGTGGCGCATTAGTTTGGCTGTCAGCAAATTTGACTGGGTATTTGTTGTTCATTAGGTGCCAATTTATTTAGCGGAGCAGTGTTGTGTTGTTTATTCGATCACGTGTCCGGGTCTTTGTTGTGGTAGTAAACATCATGTCCGTCTATTGGACCTTGATGTCAGTATATATGGTGGAGTATCAACAACATGGTGGGCCGAGTGTATTCGATAGGGTTTTGGGGTGGGTATATTCAGTATGAATATCCCAATGGCACAGAATTTTGGCGACATGGATTTGCCCTTTCAATAAGCACGAGATACCGCCGTTGTTGGACTGAAATGACCGGACGCTCTATGTTAAACAACATGCACAAAATATCCAACAAATGTTGCGGTTGTATAAATATGAGCAATGTTTAGTGCTTTATTGATAAGTTATATGCCATTTGCTTATCGAGGTTCGTTTTGTTCAGGGATCTCGGCAAGCTAATAAGGGAGGAATTGACGAATTGACGGATTTCAGAACTCTATGTTTTCAGATGGTTTCAATCTCGTGGCGTCCTATAACCAATAATACCCTTCAATATGAGATGTCTCAGTACTCTATTTAAGATACATTTTCAGGAAGAACCTGAAGAAAAAACCTCATAGATGATACCGTATTGTTCTGACAACGGACTTGACGGAAGTAATACGGATCGTATGTGGCAGCTCTTTCTAAAGACTGCCCGCGACGCTAGATTTAAATGACCTTTTGCGTTCACGAGCATTAGCTTATTTGATGTTCTCCCCTTGGAAATTGACCTGGAGCTTTAAACTCATTCATGTTCGTTTCACAACCCACACAAATCATTAAAGAACAAAACAAAGCTTGGCTTTCAGCTGTGATATCCATAAATACTTCTTGTTTGATCCTAAATAATTACTTTAGATCAAACAAAGAAATTGTTAGTTTGCTTTGATGGGGCCTATATCGATACCGTAAAATTGTAAGATAAGGGAAGTCATGTGACGATCACTAGTAGACCATATCCACTCCGTACAAATGAGACTACGATGATTGAAATAACATTAGGAACGGCGTTAAACCCCAGTCAAACAAAGCGAATGATACTGTCGGTCCGGCAAAAAAATTAGTTGCTCAAGACAGAGCTTAAAAGCGGTATGTTTGTCGAAAAGGCGTTGAAGTAATGCCCTCTTACAGAATCAATATGTTTGTAACTTACGTTAGTTACTGAGGCCGTCTGACAGGCCTACTTTATTTGCAACATACCAAGTTGGAACTTGGTTGGAGTTACAGAGGGTACATGCGTCTTCCCACTTTTAATTAATCACGAAAATCGTGAACGTACGAGACTTTGATACTCTGTTGAGGTATTAGAAATAAAGATCGCTACTCTAGTCCACTTCAGCCACAGAGTAATCAACAAAATGACACAGAACAATTTTGTTTAAGAATTTTCTTGCTGGGTGATGATATAAAGTACTTGATCTGATCACATTTTCCAGATACACCATACTACATCTTATATGACAATAAAAGACAGTCTCCAAAACATTACAAATACCGTTAAATATGGCATAAATCACCATAATCGCAATAGGAGAGTGACACAGCTCCCAAAGCTGAAAGCAATTTTTGTGTGATAGTTGACGTGATTGGTTTCCCGTTGCCTATCCCTCTTATATTGGTCCCAGATGTTAATTAGACACGTGCGCACGGTACAATGAGGCGGAAGATCATGGATTTTTCTGTGTGTCTCATCCTTCATGAGAGATTATATTTCCTGGAAGAACCTCTTCAGGCAGTTATATGACATTAATACAATAAATAAAAGAAATCCAGTTCACTCATAGGAAGTCAGTTGTGGAAAATGACATGCAGCTGAAGCGGTTGGGAAGATTTAGGAATCACTTTTTTCAATTTCGATGACGTTTAATAATTCAACCTACATCAGTATAGCAATGTTGTCTCCACACAAAAAGCCCAACTAAAGCAGCGGTTATCACCCTGTTTAAACACAGACTCTTATTATTGCCTTCCAAATTGTATCAATTGTGTAGGTGTCGTCTTGCAACTAATGGGTAAAATTACTTTCAGAGTAATATTAATTATATAAGATGGGTGCTTGTAGGTGCTATCTATACCTAAATACACCTGTATACTCAAATCTGGCCAAATCGGTGTTATTGGTTTAACCTATTCTAGTACAAAAACAAATTTATTTGACATATTTGAAGGGAATATTTGTCAAATTGATATAACACTTGTAGAATAATCTTTACAGCACATTGTAACTGAAATGCCGTTGACTGTGGTGTAAAAAGACTAATCAATTAATCATAGTATCGAGCTTTGGAATGTGATTGAATCGCTGTTATCAATGTATGAAAATTTAAAACAAAGCTAAATGGATTACAACTTCCAATTTATGATCTGTGCAACGTTTTAACCAAAAGCTGGCATACAGCTGAGCCGGCAGATTTTATCCAATTTTACATAATGTGATATTTGAATCGCTCGTTTAGGCCTACTCTTTGTCACGCTTCTCTTAAATCGTTGTAATTTTTGGAAGGAAAGTACTTATCCTATAAATGAGCATAAACATTGCAGTAAAAAAGTATTCACTGCACAAACGCTCGTAACTGGCTATCTTTTGAACATATCTTAACCTGTCTCTCTAAAAACCAACATAGCAAATCCGTACCAACGATGTATCGATTTCCCGTCATTTCAAGTCCAATTTAGGCGCTCTGCTCCGATTATTTGTTCAACTTTAAGGATAGAGTAGCGAATTAAACAGAGTAAGAATTTAAATATCCGAAAACCTGCGGCTCATGCAGAAGGAACCGGATACTGACAATTCAGAGATGTAGTGCTCTTACCTTCGACGATACTTCCAGGCCTTTATCAGATACATTTATTTAAATTGGCTAGGCTTAGAGGGATACTATCTCAATGACAAAGATTTTCCGTAATCAAGTACAATTTACATTTAAATCAAATTATACATTTTGGTGTCTGTTTATATGTTTGTTTTTAACAAGTTGAAACTAGTATAAATCGCCTGTAAAAATGTCAAAGCCTTTCCGCCATGCAAGTCCTTTAAGTCTGCTGCACACGAGCGATTCTCCGTCGGCAACTAATTGCAACAGATCTTTGAATCTTCCAAAGTCAGCCGACATTTATATCGCGTGACTAACACTCTACATGATGACTTTATTGACAATGACTGATTTTGATCATTTAAGACATAGGTGACGCTTATTATACGTGCATTAACATTTTTTAAATTTGGATTATGTGACTGCATCTTGGTTTTACTGATTGGATGCATTACTTTTGACTACGATTTTCTGTCGCATGTTTGCCGCACATGAGGAGATCAGTCGCCGATGAGTTGCAAGATATCAAACAATTTTGGTTCCTTGCGACCAGTCGCCGACAGTGTCTAGTGGCGTCACAAGCCTGTCGCACACGGGACGATTTCCTTGAGATTTTTAGTCGCCAAAGGAGAATCGCTTGAGTGCCGCGGGCTTGAGGCACAATATCTTAACGATTTTTTTTACATTAGCAACAACATGTTTGTGTAGAGTGTTTCTTTATAATTGATTAGCCTAAATGTCTGCGTAGTGACTTTTTAAATAATATAATGACAGGATGACAGTGAGGATTTCTACACTTCACGGGGCATTCCCTTTCTTGATGCATAAAAGACTAATGAATGGAAGATTGCATTTAGAATAATAATTCAAGGTATGATTTACACGTGTTAAGTTGAGCCAAACCTGTTGAGTAT
The DNA here is from genome assembly GCA_030265115.1 of Mopalia vespertina. Classification (NCBI taxonomy): domain Eukaryota; kingdom Metazoa; phylum Mollusca; class Polyplacophora; order Chitonida; family Mopaliidae; genus Mopalia; species Mopalia vespertina. The sequence goes on along the minus strand of JAQQZZ010113389.1, from coordinate 3,950 downwards.
AACTTGCTGTAGAGAAATCAAGATAAAATAGTTCCTTCATAACAATTACTAACGTATTCGGTGCTCGAAAAAAATTATTGAACAATGGATATTTCAGAGCGTCTTCAATACTTAATAATTTTTAACCCGTACCTGTCAGGTGATTTATATTGTTCATAACATCAAGCATTCAACCAATACCTATCTGGCAAGCAGGTGAAAAAATATTACAAAGTCGTCGAATATTCGTAACTACATTTCACGTTTACATGAACTTCATGTCCATAGATCTTAACGTACAGTTATTTATAGTCAAATATTCTGTGAAACTTCTGGGCTTTTTTAAAAGGTGTTTGTTTATTCTTCCGCTTTTACGACAATTACCGATACCAGTAATACCAAGTTGTCATAACATTAGTGCGACGTATAACAGTATTGTGGAGGTCTACACTGGGTGTTTTATTTATTGAATGGGTTACATGAAAACCACTTAATTGCCAACAGTTCTTAACGTGGTGACCATATGACAATGATATAGGTCTATGCAGCGTCATGTTAATGCTGAACACTCCTCAAGTGTGACAGGCTATATCAAGGTTAGAGACCTATGGGAAATTACAGACCAATAAAACTGTCCGGAAACAGTCGGTTTGTGTCATTCAGGTGCAGATTTAATTCCAAGAAGCGATTCGCGCTCAATTCAATTGCCACATTATTTAGGTTGAGCCAAATCTGATCGCTGACAACCAATCTGAATACTGGGAATTCGAGATAACAAAATGACGTTAAAGTGTGTCAGCAAACCAGAGAAAGTAATGAACTGTACTCCGACCTTGAGATATTGAGGCACAGCTTGTTATACAGGGAGTAATAGCATTTTTAACCTGTTTACATCTGTATTGTGGAACTTTGTTTATCAAACCAAATTATGGCTATTATCAGTTATCAGCCTGTTAAAATTTGTCCTGATTTTACTTAATAACTAAGCAAAGATGATATTATATTATAAGCCGGCTGACATGATGTTGGTGTCCCCAAACTGCCCTATCTTTCTTCCAGTGTGCCGATTTTATGGTCTTCAGAACCACGTTGTAGGGTTTAATAATCCGCGCAGGACTTTCAACATTAGACTAGTATTGACGGCAAATCAGTAACACCAACCCCCACAGCTTGTAGAGGAAAGATAAAAGACATAAATTTCCACAAGCGACAACCGTTTATTTTCTAAGGTCACATCGACTGTATTTAGGCAATTTTTTTTAGCATTTCTTGTCGCAGCTCCAATTTCAAGTCACTGGGACGGGCTGAGCACATTCACAAAGGAAAACACCTCACAACTGCTGAACTACTTTTCAACGTCCACAGAATAACACCCAAAGCGGTTGTTTAAACTGCTTCTTCCGATTTAAGACACCGGAGGCGTTGTTGAAACTCAAATCGGTCCAATCTGGAGAAAGAAATTAGTTGGTTGATTTTAACTTTTCACATTTTGCCTTAATCAATCTACACGTTAACTTTCCATGTGTTTTGTTTATCAATGATCAAGTCAATTGTTTTTTTCTTATCAAGTACACATCAATAATTTGACACAAGAAAAAAAGCTCGTTTCGGAAAGATTTAAAATCACCAGATTGTCCACAGATCGTGGCTAATTTGAACTGTGTAAATCTTTTCTTTATTTTAAGTATAGGTTTGTTCAAAGTATAATTTTACGAAATAATAGTGTGTGATTGTCGGTGTACATTCTCCAAGGATTATTGTCTTAATTATTTATTACATTACATTCTCAGGTTTTCCATTGCCCTGGACCTACAGACCTAAGGAGGGACACCAGGCGATTTGTTCAAGTGTCTTTGGTTTGCATCTTCAGATTGTTCTCTTTCTTCTGTTTGTTGCCAGTGACTTTGGATGAGGTTCCTTCGCAAATTGGGCTAAAACGTCGTCATATGATTTCCTGATATTATTTCCCCTAAACAGATTCTCATCTATCCTGAAACCCCGTTTCTTTGTATTCCATAAAATATTAAATTATATTTATTCCAAAGAAAGATTACGAATGTACACAGTGTACAGATACAGAATTCCATCAGATAAACGGTTATCACTCGCGGAAATACATCGATATAGTTGTCTCTCTGGGAAATGAATCATGTCGAAACTGTCTCAGTCTTCCTGACTTGCTCATTGCGCAGACTTGTGTAGCAAGTGGTTTATGTCATTCGTCTGCCTAGTCGATAATACCAATATACCTCAACATCCTCCGAACCACAGCCACAGGGCCATACAGCGAATTCCTAGATTTGTTTCTGTTTGCAAAGAAACCGTCACGCGAATGACCACAATCAGCCGTCTTACCTAAGGTTTGTTAAGAAAACTAGCCAGAGTCGACCAATATTGGTAATTTATATTTAAGTATAAAAATAATTTTGTTGTTTGATCTATATTTGACGTTAGGTAACAAAAAGTCAACTAAAATAGATGAATTCAGAATTTCTCAGAGGAAGCTAACCCGAAGTGACATAATCTCTAGCTCTTCGAATTGTATGGCTTAGTGTAGCGACAATAAAATCACACGTCCAAGTTAAGGATTCCAATAGTCACAATTTTTTCTCTCAGCAAACCGAACTAGACATCACAAAGTAGAGCGAATCGATCCGTTAACTCAGATCCATTTGCAAATGATCGGTTTATCCACAACTCTTAGTCACAGCAAGTTCAATCTCTAGACATGCTTTATCGCCGAAAGCTGTCTGAGTGTATATGAAAATGGGAGTAAAATATCGAGATATACAGCCCGATTTACTGACATTAATGCCAGTTCTGACAACATACAACATTGTATTAACATGTACTGTTATAATATTGAAACGTATTGAAACAACTGAATTAATGGATTGTTGACCGTGTGATGTTGTAAGATGGTTCAAATAATCTTAGAAAACATAGCATTTGCTTGTAGGACTGGAATCATTGACTATCGGAGCAATTATCGCCACCGTGAACTATTCGCCCACATCTGCGATATGTCAAACCGTCAATTCTGTTTCCATTCAAGAATTCATCAAGGCTAGCATTAAATCGTTAACGTTTTCTGCAGTGTTTCTGAAAATTTGGTTTCCATGAGTTTATTCGTGGAAGCCATCTCATAAATATTCCATACTTATCCAAAGATGCGCCGATAAAAATTTACGGAGGAACATAGGAGTCACTTCGTGATAGGTATGTGATGGAATCAAACTAAAATCTTTTTTACAAGGCTCTATATTGGTCGGGGTGTCCAAATATATGGGGGTCGGTTATCAGATCAAATGTCAGCATATCTGGTAGGCTACTGTGTTGGGTGTCGGTGCACATGTACTTGGTGGGATACGGGGATAGTTATCAGTATAGTAGGCCTGATATTTCACTGCATGTCCACGTTCTTGGTGGGATGTTGGGTCCTGGGTTGGTATATGAATTGGGTTACTGTCTCTACATTTGGTTTGTCACTTTGATTACTGTCTATATATTTGGTTCGTTACTGAGATTACTGTCTGTATATTTGGTTTGTTACTGGGATTACTGTCTGTATATATGGTTCGTTACTGGGATTACTGTCTGTATATTTGGTTTGTTACTGACATTACTGTCTATATATGGTTCGTTACTGGGATTACTGTCTGTATATATGGTTCGTTACTGGGATTACTGTCTGTATATATGGTTCGTTACTGGGATTACTGTCTGTATAATTGGTTTGTTACTGTGATTACTGTCTATATATGGTTCGTTACTGGGATTACTGTCTGTATATTTGGTTTGTTACTGTGATTACTGTCTATATATGGTTCGTTACTGGGATTACTGTCTGTATATTTGGTTTGTTACTGACATTACTGTCTGTATATTTGGTTTGTTACTGGGATTACTGTCTGTATATTTGGTTTGTTACTGTGATTACTGTCTATATATGGTTCGTTACTGGGATTACT
>JAQQZZ010113378.1:0-15192 GCA_030265115.1 Mopalia vespertina | reverse complement strand
TCTAATTGCGGTGTGGAAACAACCTTAGAGAGGTAATAAGACTTCGGACGATACCATTGAACAGTCATTTAGGGTCTTTTCCGGAGGTTTCCTGTTTCAAAATAGTTTGACTAAGCGGACGTCTGAATTGTTAAAGAGGGCGGAAGATTTTCACTGGACATTGTCACTGAAAATTGGACTGGTTGTAAGAGGTTGGATTGTTGGGGTTGGAAATGCGGAAGATTTTCAATGGACATTGTCACTGAAAATTGGACGGGTTGGATTGTTGGGGTTGGAAATGAAAAATTGAACTATTCGCCTACTTCTATTGTTGATTTACGAAAAGCTGTAACGGAAGTATATATGTTTTCCATCTCTTTACATGGTCTCGTAATGCATTTCAAAGAGAATTGAAAGCTGTTTAAAGGGGCTAGAAATCCCCCCTCTTCTGGTAACGTCCCCATAAATTTCATGAATATAGAATATAACTATATCATCTGACCAAATAGCGTCTCTGGATGTCAAGTGAATTTAAAATTGCCAATGATGTCGTCGCAGGAATGTCTAGTGGGTACGATTTGTGGTACTGATCAATTTCGCTTTTATCTTCCATACAAGTGGTAAGAATGAATATTCCTACGGTGCGACAAAACTATGTTTCTGGGTGTTTAATGCAGCTGAAAGTTGTCACAGATCACACAGAAAGGGGCTTTAACAGCTGTCACAGATGCACCCCGTCACCTTAAACACACATTCATCACCGATGAGTCCAAATGGAATGATTATAAGGGATAAACCGCTCCGCCGACACCAATCCATTACTTAGAGACCGACCCTGTTAGCGGCACTTATTCTTTTCAGAAACACATCGTATAGCGTAGACCATTCTATTAACAAAGACTTCAAAATCCTCTTGGCGTACAAGTTATGGGAAGCGAGATTACAGAGCTAATAGGACGCTTCGTTTACCAATACCGGTTTATAGTATACCACAAGTCTTGTTTAGTGTACACATATTTATTTAATAGAGATAGATTCATTAGTAATGTGGACGTCTAACAAATTTAGCATTTGCACAGTAACACTAGCAATTCTACACTTTTAGACGACTAGCTTGCCACAGTTAGCATGCGAATATAATTGAATATTAACACTATAGTTAAGGTATCTGACGTGGCTTCACGGACCTATTTTGATATTTGGAACAAAATATATGTTTATTGTGATTTAACATCTTACTCTCGGTTGTTTTATTGATTGCATAATGATGATATTGTAATGGTTGACACGGAAAACCAAAATATGACATCCAGATGAGCTGGATTCGATTGGAAATATAAATAATTATTTTCGTTGTTTTGGGATACCACTTGCTTAGTATGAACAACATTTTTCAGGTTGACACTTGTCCGTGAATCGAACCCACGACCCTCAGCAGGGCACCGAATCACCAGCAGTAAATGTCGACTAACCTTGAAGATGTATTAATGTTGGTGGCATACGGTTAAAGAGAGACGTATTAATGGGTATGGAAAGTTTGGACGTAATCGGAATGTCTGTGAAAATAATTGCAATGCTATAACGTGTTACATTCAAGTGAACGTGTACCCCTTTACCAACCCAAAATGCAATACCTTAGTGTGCAGATCGTGATACTATATACCAATACACGAGGTACAATACTTCAGGAAAGAGCTCATAAACACATTGCTATCTCTAGGCATAGGTTATAAAGGTGTCGTGTGTTTTGTAGGAGCTTATACCAGTTAAACAACCCATTAACTAAAGATGTAATTGATAGACAATACCTTTATAGTGTACTATTACAACACGAGGTACTATATCCCAGTGAAAAGTTCATATACACTCTCTAGATATACGTGAATTTTTCTGTCTTAGAAATCCTTGTACCTAAAGAAAATAGAATAAAGGTATTGCCAGCTGTGACGATTTTTGTTGTTGCCACAAACACAATTATTTGTTGCATACTTGTAGATTTTATTTGATAAGTAGGGTGCATTCAAATATTTTGTGTTTACGTGTGCTGTAGCATTCCTTTTTAGGATCGAAAACATTTTAAAAAAAGAGTCAACAGATAATTTAATATATTCCATTAATTGGTAAAATATGTTAACAGTGATCTTTGAGTACGTTCGCCATAGCGAATGTCGTTGGACAATTTACTCAATATTAAAATGTTGCGTCAGCAATTATCTTTCTGATCTACAGAAGCTCGGTTTAAATGATAGATACTGTTCGAACTTATGATACACATCAAGTGTCCACATAGTTTATACATTTTCCAGGTAATTTCTTCTAACCCAACCTCATTTTAAGTTCCTATTAAATAATGGATTAGCGTTAATAGCCTTCACATGTTAAAATTTCGTAGAGCACGGTCAGTATCAATTCATGTTTAACTTCCGTTTATAACACAATAAATTCCAGGCAAGTTTTCAATCAGCATGAATTATAATGTCCCATAGAAGAGCCTTTGATCTTTATCTTTGATCCGACCCGCCAGGCTATAAAGCAGATCTGAAAGCTGAGTAAAGGAGGTTCGAATCGCGAGAGACGGTGAATTACCTGTGATAATAACGGACTCCTTAACCATTACCCTCGGCAGTATCATATATTATTGACGGATATTTCAAGACATTAATACCTCCCTTTAATAGAATCCTGCAGAACATCTACCTTTTTTACATCCATGGAAGACTCGGTCCGTATAGCCCTCTTTTCATGTATGATTTATTGCCAACGAATATTTAACATTTGATCGATTAGACGCCTAACCGTCGTACAGACACTATGCGAGCAAGCTAAAACTTCAACACTAACTTTAATTTAACTTTGGGCCAATTCTGTATATTTTCTGATTTATTTCTAAACTTTAAAATTTGTATCGGTCTAAATAAAATCATTGAAGTGTTAATGTTTAGACTGTTGAACTAAAACTCGTTTGTATTTTAAATTTTCACAAAAATACAATTTTTGTGACGTAAACATTTTGCTTACGATTTCCAAAAGCCGTATTGCTTTTGGCCATATCAATTTCGAATTTATTAGATTAGTAAACGGTGCAATAAAAGATAAACATATAGCGTTAAGCAGGATTGTGGGAATAGCGGTGGCGCTTTTTAAATCGCATTTTGGTCTCATCCATGCAAGATCTAAGAAATTAAGGTTAATTTCATGCCTACCAATGTGTATTATAAACTGGACATAGCATTTCTCAAAGTATGAGAATTGACAGGAGCTTATCGGTGTAGTTTCTGATCCTTTAAGCCTGTTTTCAATTCTACGAGAAAGTATTTTGGTTAGACTGTCTACATTCGATTTAATCACTCTCTGAAATATCATATATTATTTACAATCATTTCATAACATCAAAGCGCCTTTTATGTGAAACCAAGAAACCTTCCTGCGAAAGTTTATATTTGATAGGACAGTAACCGAATTGTTTGCCTCTGCCTTCGGAAATATGATTTATTATTAATTACGTTTTTCTGAAACCCTTGTTGATTTGTTGATTAAAGGGTATTTTGACTCAATCAGAATAATTAAGGAATAGTTGCGGATTTATCTCACTTTGAAAAGAAACCGTCTTGATGTATCGGTTTCTACCGTGCGAATTCAACTTGTCCATGTTAGTTTAACGTTTTGTTATAACAGACAAACTAAACAAGTAGGTTCAACGAAACGTGGACCACTTAACAATTCCATTGTAACTTGTTCCAGTGGCCGTGATTAAAATTGTGTTTTTTAAGATTGCCGTAAGCGTCTTTTGCTGCGTGTTATGTCAGCCAGTTTCCTGGTAATTCGGATTGATATTGGCAGAGATGTACCTTTAGAATTTAGGTTATTTGGAGCAACAACAACAAGGACAAAGGCACCACGCATCCGTCTGGCTTGTAGTTAAATATTTTTCTTTCCTTTAATACCATTGACTGTGCACAAGTTTGGGCACAACACTGTGCAATGGACTAGATCTGGTTAAATTTACTGGTAATTAGTACTGACTGAGTTACTGAGCTATGTGTGTCTCAGTAAGGACTGCCTACTAATTCTACTTCGATGTACCGTCCACGGGTTCGTGTTCGTCTGTCGACCATCAGGTATATGAATGAGTCACACGACGTGGCTCCGGCAATGGCGGTGTCGTTTTTAAGTGGTTTGCACCCGGTTTCCACCGTTTTTTGTATGCCATAACATTTGTCAACACATAGCCCACGACCTCTATCTTCGATTAGTGTATATATTACATTTACAGTTAATATGGGCCCTCTGGCTAAGTGCAGTTTGTTTGAAGAGAAGCAATGCTGTCTTTACTTAGCACTGGAGGAAAATTAACTTTCCAAAATTATGGAAATGCTACACATCTTGGTTGTGCTAGTGTCAATTATCGATGGAACACACCGCCGCCGTATACCCTTAAGCACAGCGTAAAACACCAATCAATCAATCAATCAATCAGTTAGTATGTATTACAACTATTTGGAAATATATTAGAAGATCCTCCTGTTGGTAATGTCCTTGGGATTTATGAATTCGAAAATGTGCTTGGTTAACTTTAGACTACATCTATATACTTTAGAAATATATACTTGTTACGCAATTATCAGTAACTTCGGAAAAATCTTTATTGAATCCGGGCCTGAATAGTGCAAAATTCCTGCCATTTGCAAAATTGCGTATTACCTGCGCATAAAGATACCGTTGCAGTATTGAATTCGATCCTCTCACAATAGTTTTCCGTTCCCTGCAGGTTATCAGAGTAATCTCGCGCGTTAATAAGCAATCAGCAGGTTCTCTTACATTGTATCCTCTCTAATAGGATCAGCCCTTAAATCCTTCACTAGCAAGCTTCATTCAATTCTAACTCCTTGGCAAAACCACTGAAGGTCATCCATACAAGCTACATTAGGTACAGCGTGACCTGGTTCAGTTATAGGAGAGAGACCTTCCATTTGAACTAAAGAACGTACGGTTCTTTGACAAACTCAATGAAGTGCCTTAAGATATCCAACCTGCGAAACCGCGACCCTTTGTCAATGTTTTACTTACACCAAAGTCAGGCAAATTATACATTTAAAATAAATGTATTGGTTACGTATCATAAGTTAGCTTATGCACAAACCGAGATCAGATCTCATTGCGTTATTTCGTTAAATGGTCGGATTTTGTACAGAACAAATTGATGCCAAATTATACTTACTAAAAATTAAAATAGAACAATGCGGACAAGCCATTAGTCCAACATGGATTGTTCTCCCAGTTGTGTGAAATGTTCACTTCATGTATAAGCCTCACAATCAGCCTATTCCTGCTTTGCAACTGTCCTATAAGTTGTAAAAAAAAATCCGAAAATCTAGTTCCGATGTATGCTAAAAGCTTTCAACTCGAATTTTCGGAAAATGGCAACCACGTTGCTTCAATTATCAAAGGAAAATTAACTTAAATTTTGTGAAAGACTGATATAAAAACAATTTCCTGATTTTATCAAAGAGATGCTACAACAAAATCTGAAATATGAAGGTGGCTCTTTATTACGCTGATCAGTACATTGAGTGTAAGAAAAAATAGATTTTAGAAACAAACGAATTTGTACAATGGAAATAAAATCCATAATTCCTTAGGTAAAGAATTGTGACAGACACACATCGTTTCTTGAACCTGAACAAAACATAAGAGGAAGTCAAGTCTGTAGCAGGATTAAAAGCTTTCACGTCGCATTTCCGTGCACAAAAAAAGCAAGTCGAAATTGTAAAGTGAGTCTTAACTTTTATATATTTTTTGTTTTGGGGAAAATTTCGCTTTCATAACGTATAACAATTAGCTCTGTCTGTAACAAACGGTTCTTTTTTGTAAAAGTGTTCGATATCCGGTCGCCAATCCAACCCTGCTGGGTTATCTGTGATAAAGGCTATGGTTGGTCGTATACGCGAAACAGATGTAAACGTACACAAAACGAATTGGACGGAATAACTTAATGGCCACTCGGTTTTTGTTGCCATTTGAAGTACGTTCAGTGTTTTGGGATGTGCTTTTGTCGTAGTTTGTAGCTCAGATCTGGTGAACTTTTATTTGCTAAATCGAATGCTGTAATAAGGACTACATAGGGACTATACATTATGACATTCTGGACGCCCCCTTTATCCAGAGTCATTACTCGTCAAGGGTAGACAGAGAGGAGACCAGAGAGCAGCTGTAGGCTTAGATTGATTTCACGGGATGATATTGTAAGGAAGTTTTATTTTAAGTGCCTAATGCTTGAGACTTAAAACAAACAACGTGAGTGTTTGCATTACCAGTTTACTTCCATACACCCATGACACAATGCAACACATAACAAGGATTCGATGGAACAACAAGACAATTATAACAATATGGGTTGGGTGGTATTGACATATAAGATTGAAAAAATGCCAGAGATATTAAAATAAATATGTAATGAAATAGACGGACAAATGTAGTCTAATATTATTTTAAAGATCAAGCTGGAACTCACAATTATTTTCTTTTTCAAAGTTTGGCTTTGTTTTTGCATTTATTTGTTATTTCAAAGTTTAATGAATTATTTGCTCAGATGGCAACAACATGCCAGAACTGACTGGAACTTATATTAGTCAGTTTGGGAATTAAGTCGTTTTAGCTTTGTAAATAAAGGATTAATTATGTGATATATATACTTTGCTTTGAGATATTGAGTATGACGAGATTTTATTTATTAGGATGATACCTATATTGATGTGATCGATTGCAATCTAAAATAACCACCGATTCCTTTTGAAGAATGAGGTTAACTGGAAACCTCCCAATGCTCTCTACATAATACTTTGAAGAAATAAAAAAAATCTTTTCTGAATAATATTCCAGATCTTTTCGGAAATGATAGAAAGTTGGCCTTTCAGTTTTAAGGTTTCATTAATCATTACACGTGTGTATTTTTTCTGTAAGTTCGTAAATATCATTGAATCTTCTTTCCATAGATCGGCCTACTTATCGTCATATAGCTCCAAGTTATACGGACAAGCCACGGTCTCTAATTCCAATTATCCTTTGCCCGGATCAGTCGCAGGCGTAACTAGATATATCTCTTGTAAAATTATATATGACTTATATTATTACCCAGCAAATTTAACCTACAATGACTCCGATGAACTGACAAAGAAATGATCGAATATTTACCTAATCTAAAAAGAAACGCCCACAAAAATAACAAATCAGATTCACTGCTTCTGCCACACTGCTTATTTTAGAGGTCATATGAGTCCAAAACCTCTGTAACCGAGAGCAGGATGTAATGTGTAACACTAACGCGACTGATGACTTCCTTGGTTATAGAGTGCACCATATTGTTACCAGGTTCTCCGATGTGAGCGGATACAATTGTCATAAGGCAAATTAAGGACATGGAGCGTATCGAAATAGTTTTTCAAGTAGTAGATAATAAAACAAGTAAATATTTTTTTCTTTATAACAAGCGCTCAAGAACATAAAAGCGGTGCAAGGTTTAGAGCTAAAAAACAGCAGTTGATATTTTCCTGATCTTTGCGGCTTGGAATGTCCGTTATCGGCTTCATGTCTTGTATAGAATGTTTCCGATACACTTCAAACGATTTTCACGAATTGTACAAGGACATAAACGGAGTTAAGAGCCCCGTCTGGACCGTTAATATAGGTGCAGTTTCAAGAAAGTATATTGTGTACTCAGCACGTGAGTACAACATCAATGTAAATACAAGTGTAGGACTAAAGGGTGATATGATAGTCATCAGAGATATGTCCTATCTCTGGGTTTGGTATATTCAGTACTTCTGGTGACAGACTCGATTATCAAATCTGCCGAATCATGTCGACTCCGGACCAAAACTTGAAATGCAAAACATGCAAGGAGTCTTTATGTTAAAGACTTATGTTAAATTAGGACCATCAAACACTCGCTGTTCGGTTGAAGTTTCTTGGTCGCCTTACATCTTTCATTGACATGTTTTAATAAAGTATTCAGTTCGTTTCGTGAAAAAGTAACGCTGGAAACAAATACACCCAATAAGAACATAGATTGAATGAAATAACGGAAGACACGACCTGATTTAAACGCTCTGGCAGGAGTTCTTCAGTTCTATTGTCATTTTTAAACCTTCAGGTCACTGATAACATTGGGGGGTATATAGAAAGAGCGAAGCAATTTCAGGCAGATGTGGCGCTTGTGAAAGACTGGGCAATAGATACAAGTTCGTATTGTCTCTGTTTAGGAAATAAGTCATGTTATTTCTAAAACAATTTCATTTCGTGTGTAATTAAGAAACTGGAGACCCTATTGCTCAGTGCTAATTTACCCGATTTGTTTTCATTTGCCAAACTCGTCAGGGACAGATTTTACACTGAGCGTAACATCTGGGCTATATTGCATTATCATTACAGTATGAGAGCAATCATGCTCACGTCGATACTTGGAGCATGGCTATGACATTATGTAGGCTAGTAGATTGTTTATAGACATTATTACTGAATGATTATGGGCAATTGCCTCGTTCCGAATAGAAGAAACACTAAAACATCGATAACAATGCTCTCATTACTGGGTACTGGAGGAAGAATAACTTTCCAACAGAATCAAAACACATTATATTTCATGGTTGTGCAAATGTCAATTATTGTTGGAATACCTCGCCGTCATATACGTGAATTATTACTAAGCATGGACTACATGGCATAAAACACCAATCAATCAACCAACACACTGATAACTATTGTTAATATTAATTATTATCTTTACGTTGAAGGCCATATTCAAGGGTATTTCACTTTAATATATGACGAATATACACGCTCATCCATGTACTGGGAATCCTGATTCAGATTTTATAACTGTTACATAACATTACATAGGCATTTATATAATATATATAAATATTTACATTGATATAAATACAAATATATTCAAATGTCGAAACATTTCAGTACCTCAACATGTTGTTATTGGCCTTATATGGGGTCCGTATAGGTCCGAAAAGATTCCTTCCTGATTTAACTTCATCTATCTGGATTAAATAATAATAATAAAAAATTCTTTCAACATATGACGAATATTCATCCTCATGATAATCGTGATTAATATATTGTAACTGTAACATAACATTACATGGGCATGTATCTGAATATGTATACTAACATTGATATAAATACATATATACTCAAATATCGAAACTCAATGGCCTTATATGGGCTCCGTATATATCAGACCAGAATCCTTCCTGATGTAACTTCATCTATCTGTTTTAGACAAAACAAAATAATAAACCGATGGTTAGAATTTGAACAGTGTTTAGTTTAAAAATAGCTGAAACCGTTGTCTGGATATTTATTTCTATTTGAGAGATTCAGGTGAAGATAATTATCCTCACAACAAACTTATCCGTCGTTTAATTTACGATTAATACGATTACCCTTTTACCCACAGGGTTAATTGTGTCTGGTTCTGTTATTCCGAGCACGTCTTTGCCATTTCTATTCCAACTACCACGATATCTCTGTAGCTCACTGTAGAAATGTTCACGTTTAAACTACTAAATGCTCTAACTTCGCCCTAATATTTTACGTTATACATTAATGGGCTAACATCGGATGTAAGTCCGGCCATAGAATACATTGTCTTATTCAGTGGTCTTTACAGAAAGGAATCTTCTGTGAGGGTTGCCGCGATGTCCCACACAAGGGGTCAACATTTTTATTATTGCAATATTCGGTTTACTTGCAATTTGAATTAACAATTAGGAGCATATGGGTTGCATGTGAAACTTATAAGCTAGTATATATGACATATAGTAGAGTAAGGTGAGAACTCCAACAAATGTTGTACAATTCAAGTTGACTATGCATGTCGGTTTATTTAAACCATCTTCAGTAGTAATATACAACACGTGTCAACATATACACTAGACATATATTTAGATAATCAATTGTACTTTATTAGAGTCGTCATGTCGACCTAAAGTCGCACGATTTGGTTTTGGAAATTGCGGGGGTGTTTTTTTTAAAGATGATTCCTTCCAGTTTTCCACCGTCGTGGTGAGAAACGGACAATCCGTCGTAATATAAGTTAAATACCCTTGAGTACGACGTTAACGAACACTCAACTACTTGCATTCGGTTTACTGTTTTATTGTTTTCTGGTTATTGAAATTTTGATTATATTTCTTTGTAGGAAAATGTGCTGGCCGGTGGTCATTACAGGCATGTATGGGAGGTGAGTATACCTACCGTTTAGCTACCATTGTAACTCCTAACAAATTGAGTCAAACTCTGCTTTCCTTTTAGTTGAAGGACATTTTTTTAAAAAGCCATTCGTTGAAGTCTATTATGTATTTAACCATGTTGATGCGAGTTCTAGGATCCTTTATTCATTAATTAAGCTTTGAAATTACTGTCAAGAAGGAGACAGGTGTGTAACACCTATATAAAGCGACCCCCATAAACATTGCCACAAAACAAAAGACCTCCGCACACGCCTAATGGATACTAAAACTGTCAGATCTAAAGAGTTATTGTGAATAAGGTTCTTGTTAGTTAAGCTTTTGGCGTCGATGTCACATTAAGTATGTTGTCATTATACTAGTCCGTTAACTGAGATACACTTCGTCTTGATTATATGAATGTTCACTTGACCGAGTTTTTGTGCTTTTGTCACCAGGAAATGGCAAACGTTCTGGACAAGACAGCTTTAGGAATGCAGATCCTGGAGTTGATTCACTTTTCTTAAGACGCCTCCTTCAACCCGATACGACAGAAGAAGATTTCAAAGATGGTGGTGACCAAGGTTATGTATTATCTGCTGGCACGTGGCCCTACCAGGAGGAGATAAACTACGATAACAAATCTCCGAGACAAGACGTTATGTATCAATTACAACATATTCTTGGACGATTGAAAAAGGTAGGCGATTGACTCATCTCGCTATACGGGACTCACTAGTATCCTAGGCCTATATGGAGAACTTAAAAGTGAAAGTACCTATTTATCGGCAGAGTAAATGGTGTTTATTAATGGTTCAAATGATATCACGTTAAATGTCTTCTAAACTTATTTCCCGGTAGATGCTTGTAATCAGTTTTCCGTTGCGGTTCTGATTATACCACTGACTGCTAAAACGGTACTAATGGTTGTTTTCTGATTTTTGTTTTGACAGACAAAAGCTTTACGGGACGAGGCGTACGGCGATCTATTGTGACTTACCAGCTAGGTAGGACCAGTGACATCAAAACGCTGCAATTCCCAACCGCACACAACCATGGTTTCCTGACAACCCGACAAAACTGGGAAATATTTTTTAAAATCACCTTTGTTGATATTCGAACTTTGACGTTGAAACACATACTTTGTAATTTCAACAGTTTTAATTTGAATAGCTGTGGACCGTTTGTCGTACTCAAGTATATTTTGACGAGTATATTTTTCGTTGAACGATATAATACTTTCCTTTTCGTTTCGTGCTTCTATTTTCTTGCACAAGGATATAACAAATATGGAATTTAGAGTTGATACTTTGACTGTAAGCTATGAATAACTTTCTGTGGAGGATTAAGCCAGTTACTGGCAGTCTGTGTTAAAAGATTTCTGAAACCGAGTTCATGATGTGGATAAAGGATTTTTTATCACAATCACAAGGGACGTATAATTTTAACGATTTGTTGGTACTTTGAAAGCATGAGAATAACATAAGGGGAGATCATGATAAACACCAGTGACAATATGTCCTTATCAACTGAAGTAATAAATCCCCGGATATTCGTAGAACGGCATCAAGTGTGTCACTTTAATCCAGCACTTTACTCGATGGAGAAATTCCTTGACGTTGTGTGGAAAAGGTCTGCTTATCTTTGTTGGAATTTGTCCCAGACCTGTTAACTTCGACTGCATTCCTTGTCACTTTCTTTGTTGTTCTTCAATGAGGGAAACCCAAAAGTAGTGTTTTACGACCAAAAATCGATGAAATAAAACCAATGTTTTATTTCCACAGATATACAAGTATCACCCATTAGCGGGTATGCTTTGATCATTGTCATCAAGGAAAACTATATCAATAAAACCTATTAGCCTGGTAACAAAATTAGATTGATATTTTAGAGCTTTCCACAATTCTCATCACTGTTCAGGACAATTCGGATACCATTTTGTTAAATACCACAGCAATAAGTTAAAACGAGATTAGTCTTTGCAGTAAAAGTTGCGACTTATTTAATAATTGTTTATTACATGTCTTTGTGAAATTTAGGCAATTGCGTTTACTTTTGCGTTTACTTTTGGTCATGTACAACAATATATGCTATTTCGTTAAAGCTGGGCACATCATAGTGAAATACAAAACAAAAGAAGTTTGATTTTCCTATGTCTAGACACACGCCAATTTCGTTATATTTCTTTGCAGCTCTGTAATGGAGCAATACTTTAGCGATATATACGTTTCTTTCCATTGTTTTAGAAAGATGCACCAATTTAAGGGTGGAAGTGTATTTTGATTATTTATCACTTTTTTGTCGTTTATATGATTTGCCATTCTTTAATTGGATGTTTAAAAAAAGCCGTTTTAATTGGGATGCTTTAAATCCCTTGGTCAGGTAAATATCACTATTGCGATCAATATTTGGCAGTAACATGACAATATTAAGTGTCATCAAAGGCTACAGGTAAATTCTTGGCTAATCTCTTTTCAGAAATCCAATAATGGTCTCAAACAATTTGGTAAGTTTAATTGTTGTGATCAAAACAATCCTCTTCACGGAGACGTATACATCTTTTTTGCAAATATAAACATTATTTTGATTCGTCATAAAAATGTTAAATTATCGGACACACTACAATTAAACAGGGTATATTGTTGCACCCAGAACCATATGAACATATAACATGTATATAAATATATTGATCCCAAGCTGAAGTTAATTATTAAATATGTCTTTGTTCTTGTTTGCTTTCAAATCATTGTTGGTTTTGTGAAATTTTCAGTTATCTATTAAAGTTTATCTGTCAGGAAACTATCTCAAAAGTTATGTTTTACTGATATCAGTATTTATTTCGTCTCCATTGTGAACCAGCAGTGCACATCGCGGATTATAAACCGGGTTGACGTGACTTTAGACATTCAGGATTATCAGGAGAGATTAATGACAAACTGTAACTGTGTTGTTATAATGTGACTTTCTTTGATGTTGTATTTCAGCATTGCCGTGAAAAAGTCAAGAAATAGCCACTTTCAAAGGCGTGTTGTGTGATTAGCCTGTGTGCAGGTAACGCCACCGATAAACGAGTGAAAAACCCCTGAGTGAGGCGTCAAATTCTAACGAACCCCAATAGCTGCCACCAAATTGCAGTGTTTGTGTTTAATTTGGAAGTTTAACAAGACGTGAAAGCGAAGAACATATCATGCTTCGATATACCACCCTAACCTTCCTCCCTGTCGCGAATGAATACAAAAAAATGCACATTTAAGAGTCAATCTGCAAGACATTATATTCCATTTCTAAGTATAGTCGAATGGATCACATTTCGTCTTTGTGCCAAAGTCCAAACTGATTGTGATGTTTTTCAGTAGGATTGAAATTGAGACCAAATGTTACAAGATAAATTTCCCGAAACGTCTCAAAGGTAACATCTTACTGCTTTCTACAACAAAGTTCAGTTTCATCATTGTTTCGGTCTCTTCTTAGTATTAGACCGATCCCAGTTTCGGAAACATTATCGGACATCTCCTTTAGATATATAGAAAAATGTGCCTTGCGCCAATAGGTATGAAGGTACGGCGTAACTGTAAAACACACTGCGCTTTTCTGACGAACTCCAAATGTGAACTGATCAAAGACTTACAGCAGCAATCCATCAACCAATTACCATGCACGATTCAGCCATGTATGAGGCTAATGTGAAACGCTGGTGGCCCATGCGTACATCTTGGAAACCAAAGAAAGCACTGTTATTTATTTGAAGTATTTCCACGCAGGCGACGCCTGTTGTATTGAATTATGAACAAATCAACTTTGTCAAAATGTTTCTACACCGTTATATACTACTTTCCGTTTCTGTGACTCTAAACCCTTATAGAAAAATTTCATAGAATCGTATAGGATTTTAGACATCCTATTAGATAATTATAAAATTCTATAGGATTTAAAAATTCCTATAAGATACCATAGACAAAAATCCTATAGGATTCCATGGAAAAATGTAAGGGAAGGCAAATGTAGACAGTTGTTTTCACAAAAGTAAATGCCAATTAAGTAAAATTATTTACAACATTAACCTCAGCGGAAGCGACGCTTTAGCAAAATATTGTTTGTGAGAAATTTACCCCAAACAGTGGACTAAATTTTTAAACAAACGTTTAAATAGGTTCCATCATTCCGTCTGCATTATTGGCAGATTTTTGAATACATGTTGACAGACACTATGACGCCAGGGACTTGTTTAAAGAATAAACACTGACTTTGTTTACTGATAACGTCAACTCGATCTTTATTCAGTCCATTTTTCATCATAAATTTGATTTAGTAAATGAAACTGAGGATGACATAAGCACTTGGGATTTGATGCATTTTGTCTGAATGAATAAATTGCTTCTCGCCTTGATAAAGGGTACAATGTAAAATTTATGGATTTTTTAGACAATGACGGATTGAAGAAACGTTTAAGTCAGCAGATTCTTTCATTTGACGTATTCCAAATTCTGCATTTCATGACTTATGAACTGTCATCATCTGGTAGTTGGTGTAATTACTATACAAGTGCATCTGTTTAACTCCCACACATATGCTGCCTGGTTAGTGCAGCATATGTGACTGAGCTTTCGTATAATACAGAGGTAAACAGGACTGGCAAATTGTGAACACGATCGCATTAGGATGCGCCTATACTCAGTAGAAATCTCATATGGCACCAGGATACATTAACCTCCACAGCTATTGTGAAGAAACAAAAAGTTTGCGAACACAAACATATACCATATCTAACCATTCTCCCAAAGCTCTACTATATCTAACCATTCTTCCAAACCTCTACTATATCTAACCATTCTCCCAAACCTCTACTACATCTTACCATTCTCCCAAACATCTACTTTATCTAACCATACTCCCAAACCTCTACTTTATCTAACCATTCTCCCAAATCCTACTTTATCTAACCATTCTCACAAACTTCTACTATATCTAACCATTC
>JAQQZZ010113367.1:0-15192 GCA_030265115.1 Mopalia vespertina | reverse complement strand
CGAAAGTTTGGGAGGGAGCTGTGGGGCCGAACGTTAACATTACGGCTTATGGCAAATTAATGGTGGTCTTGCGCCAATTACCCCCCAAATTCTGGTTAAAATGGCCACGCATTATCCCAGTGATTGTTCTCAAGCCGAGGATTCTGGGAGTAGGCAATCACGTGGTTACAGTATGTGTGCATGTGCATTACTATGGTGATAGATAGGCCTACCACACGAGAGTCTCCCTCCTTCTAAATTTTTTAGGTTGTTTTAAAGGTCCGCAAAAAAACATATAAATATTTGACATATACGAAATGTGAATATATAAGAACGAGCATTAACTTCTCCTCCATTTATATTCAATGTCAGTTAGGCGGAAAAGCAAACATAATTGAATCCATTCACGCCCCCCAATGACTTGGTAAAAAATAATCGAAAAATATTGAAATATACCATTTGCTTGATTTTCCCAATTTTTGCAGTCTAAAAAAATAATCGAAATAGTGATTTATCTGAATTGTTATTGAAACTAGACTTAGTTAAGTCATATGATGAAAGTATATCCATGCGAGTTACCTCCCCTGAAATGAAGCTTTCCATCAGAGATTATTTACGGTACGGAAATGGCCGATGTTGTTCAGACATGGTCAATGTTTTAGGCAATGGTAACCTAAAACAGGGTTCGTACAGTTTTGGGGAAGTTTTGCAAATTTGTGATTGGGTTTTCCAGGAGGGCTTAATCCCAAAGCAAGAATTTCAAATGTCTTCTTCCAATTACTAAAATCATCTGTAGATGGTTATGGCAATTTTGACTATTTGGTTTTGGAAAACTTATGGAAAACCATAAAACTCAACCTGTACGAACCATGCATGCTAAAATTTAAATGTCAAATATTTTCGATTGTTAACAGTTATATCTCTACCTGCCTATCAATGAAAATATTCCTACTCCAGTTAAACCTTTCGATGAATATATTGGACAACCAATCGAAAACAGCTTCACTTTTCCAAATGTTGCACGACATGATGTAGAGATTGCCATGTCAGATTTAAAATCTCCTGGCATAGATGGTATCCCTACGTCTATCTTATAATTGGTTTCAAAACAAATATCAGTCCCTCTAGCCTGGGATGAGTATGTAGAGGGGTTCGAGACTCCGCTACCCTTCGAATCATCGAACCGTACATCTGTTACTCGGTTAGCTCGGTCCAAACGACAGGTTGGGCATATGAAGTCCGCTCAGTGGGCCAAGCTAGCCCTAACTGACACTCCCTACACTGCACTTGCATTTGCCTATACTGGGCAGACTTAATATGTTTGACCAACACGCCGGCCCGATGTGTCGTTTGGAACGAGCTAGCCGAGAAACACATTCACAGTTCGATGATTCGAAGGGTAGTGGAGTTTCAAATCCCTCTACATACTCATCCCAGCTTGGACTAAGATCTCTTTGTGGACATTTATTTGGATTATGTGTTAGTCTGACTGGAAAACAACTGCCTAGTAGGCCTATGCCTATATCATCTGATCGAGACAAGGTGAGTCACGATCGAGTGGCTTGCTCTTCAAACAAGGATGAGCCCGTACTTCTAGTTTGAGTGCCTGGCAATACTAGGTCGCGTGTAGCCATTTTGTGCCATTTACCTGTTGTATCCCACTGTAACTATAGAACAATAAACTAGGGAACATACTATGACCAGAGCAAGGGTGAAGAAATAATTGGCTCTGGTGGTGGTGATTTATGTACGATCTGACATGATGTGCATTTAGCGATCAAATCGCTAAATAATCGAGTTTCTTCCCGCGAAATAAAGAAACCTGGCTATCATCCACCTTAACGGAGAGATAGACATTCGGGTTGGAGGCGGCAACCCGAATTCCAGATCCCGAATCTCGATGCGATGTGGTGCGAGTTAATTCTTAATAATAACTAGATTTTAGTAGGAGCTTTCTACAGACCCCTGTCCTCTCATGTCGACTATTGGGATCTAATAGAAGACTCTATTTCTGCAGCTAGACATGATACGTCAAAAATGTGTGTCATCCTCGGAGATTGTAATGCCAACTGTATACCGGAGCTACATCCTAAGATCGGTCGCATTTCTCATACTCGTGGTCTCCCTTTTGTTGTGACAACCATGCTGTTCCAGCAACTTTAGCATTCGCGCACAAACAAACCACTTGCTTTAATCGAAGGGTTTGGTATAATGACCAAATAGATTTACCAGCTAGTTGCACAGAGATTGCCAACCCGGACTGACCTGCTGTTATAAACCACGGGGATATTAAAGACGCAGCTGATTTATTTACCTCTACTCTATTGAATATTCTCTCTCGTCATATCCCAAATAAAATCGTTGTCATTAGACCTCGAGACAAGCCTTGGATGAATCCGTTCTTACGTACTCTTATGAGACAACGCGTACGAATACATCGCAAAGCCAACATACCAATAATCCAGATCAGTGGCACGAATTTCGCTTGATACGTAACGCAGTGATATCTGGTGTGAGAAAAACTAAAGATATACATGAAAGTTAGACGATAAAATTTGTCACTCAAATTTAGCATGTAAAGATTGGTGGAGATTGGTTAACACATATATGAAAACCCAAAATAATGAAGCAATAGCTTTTCCAACATTACTACACGAAGATAAAGTTTATGATCAACCTGATGAAATAGCTAATGTATTAGATGAATATTTTATAAAACAATTTACTTTAGATTATACTAGACTAGCAACTTTGCCACAAAAACTTGCCTTACCAACTGCTATTGGTGACACAACCATTACAAATAATGATGTGTATGAAATTCTATCTGGCCTATATTTTCACAAGGCATGTGGCCCAGATTTAAATAAACAATCGCATTCTGAAATTGTCGGCACCTCAGTTAACAGCGCCGTTGAGCCTTCTGTTTAGGCGATCACTTAATACAGGAGTGGTTCCAGATATCTGGAAACGCTCTAGCGTGATAACAATCCATAAAAAGGGGAGCAAACATGACCCATCGAACTACCGATCAGTATAGTTTAGCACGCCATTGTTAGGCCAATACATATAACAAACCGGTGGGCGCATTGCGGAAAACCGGCATCGATCCAAGACTGACTGTAAATGTTTGTGTCGGCACAGGACTGGTTGATAGACTTCTGGTTACATTACGGCATGCCGGTGTTGGGTCAATACTGTCCGAATGACGCATGGGCTGGTCGTTATTGCCGTAACTAAACCCGATAAGACCGGTATCGGCCCAATTCTGTAATGTTTGTTGGGTTGTCCATATGGAATTTGCACTTCTCCTTGTTGACTGTAAGTTGAGTTTCACGCAACCGTTTTAGTACGGCGTCAAGACGCTGATCATGTCCACTTCACGTATTACCGAACACAATTATATCGTCGGAAAGGTTCATAACGACTTTACCCCGTCGCAACCTTGTACCGTTTGTTGAATAACATGTTTATAAAGTTCAGGCGCACACGAAATCCCAAACATCAACCGTTTGTATCGGTACAATTCCTTGAACGTTGCAAATGTTGTGATGGAGCATGACGCTGGGTCAAGTTCGATCTGATGAAAGCCCAGTTTTAAATCCAACTTACTGAGAACCGTCGCACTGTTAATTTCTGCTAGAACCTCGTCAACCGTGCAAAGCAGATGTCGCTCGCTTTTAATTGCTTCGTTTGCCCGACGCATGTCGACACACACCCTAATGCGGGTGACACACGAGCGAATATAATCGCTGAAAAATTGTTGTTTCTTCTTGGGTGTGGACAGTCGCGGACAAAATGGGATGGACTGTCACAATTATAACACCGTTTCACGCTGTGGTCACGTGACTGATTATTTGAGTTAGTGTACGGACTACTATGCCAATTTTGTCTTCGACGAGTGCCAATAGCCGTTATGCTAACTTGACCTCCATTTTCCATACTACTGGTTTGAATTTTAACATTTTCTAAAGTTCTGGCTAATTGCTGAGCCATTTCAAAAGTCAAGTCTGCCGTTGGGATCCACAAAAATCAATCGACTGACTAATTATCTTGCCTTCATTTAAGTCTCCAAATTCCCTGGTATAAGGGCTAATTTCCGTAGCCTACACACATCAGTCAACAGTCTCACCTGGTATTTGTTTATCATTCCCGAAAAAGTGGCGTTCAAAAGCAACGTTTTTCTTTGGCTTGAAATATAGATCAAGTTTTGACAAGCCGTGACGTAGTCCGATATCCTGTATCAGTGAGAGTCTAAAAAATCTGCTGTACCCGTTGACCTGCCATGTGCAACAAAAGTGCCCCCTTTTGGATATAATCATATACCCCGGTGGCGGCAGCATAAAGCTCGAACGATTTACGCCATGACTCCCAACGCGGACCCATTCCGGTGAGGTCTCCTGAGCAGTGAAACGCTTCAATGGGCGGAATATCGAGAGCCCTAGCTATTTTACAGTCCAATTTATGTTCCTATCTAGACCTAACTAACTATGTTGACTTGGTAGGATAAATGTACGTATTACTCTCACTGACTGCGGATACAAAGATGGCGCGCACCAATAGTTTTAGTACCATGTGGGGTTACATATAAAACAATTCGCGTCACAGATATGGAGTGTCGGACTTAATCCACTACACAACAATACGCCCCTGTTCGAGGCATTAGCAGTGTAATACTTTATTGGTTTCTATGTTCCGAAGAAAGACCGAAATGTAGCATTCCCGTTGTAATAGACAATCAAGAATAAGCATTATTAGAGCCATTGTTCTCAAAGAAGATTTCCTCTGTTTACCCTGATATTCCGACAGAGGTGCTGGAATGTTTGAAAAGTGGTACACTCATTTAATAAGCACTGGGGGAAGATTAACTTTTCAACATTATGAAAATGCTTCACATCTTGGTTGCGCTACTGTCAATTGTGTTGGAATGCACCGCCGTCATGTAAGTGAAATACCCTTAAGCACGGCGTAAAACACCAATCAATCAATCATTCATTTAAGCGGTTGATATGTATTTTCTCTGTTTCACTTAGATCGCTGTCTGACTGCAAAAGTCAATAAACGTGGTAATGTTTGATACCTAGATGTTATGGAGATTAATTTGCGCCTTGAAAAATGGTCGTTTGTAGGAAGACGGTTGATTAATTACACAAAAGCTAGGCTTATCTGCCCAGAAGAACAGTCCGAGAGACCCCACTGTCGTCATTTAACAAAGACACAGGGATCAAAGTTTTCGTTTGCAATTACAAATCACAGAGCTATGATTATTTATGTGAAAACATGCACATTGTCCTTGTCACTATATTGTCTCATTTCGTCTTTTAGATGATGGCTATATGCCTACATCTTTTACAAAGCTAATCAGTTTTCATTGATCTGCATTTCTGAGACAGTGCCATTAATATTGGGAATAAAATATTTCGCAAAGGGAAATAGATGTGGGTTTCTCAGTTGGTTGTCTCCTTTATGATATATATATATCCTGGTAGGCGTAGAGATTATGGTAATTTTCCGTCATTAACCTTCTAATCTCCTAGTTCTATTCCACAGATTCATTCTCATGTTTCCCATTGTATCTTCATCCGAATGCAGTCGGCGACGTCATACCCTCCAGGACTTATAACGAGTCGTTGGCGCTAATGACGAAATGTTAAGAAAATCGGAACGTTGACGACTTTTGTTACAGCTGCATCGTTTGTATTTCATAAAAAGCAAGCTGTACTGTCGTGCAGGTGGTCTTCAGCGAAAACAAACATCTTAAAGTATATGTTTTTTTACATAGTTTCATATGGAAATGTAAAGATGCTTTGAAATTCAGCATTTTACAAATTGCGATATAATTCCGCCAGCTGGCATGTAGGGATCAAATCACGGCGCATCAGCGACCAGTTTTATTGATTGATCTTGATCTCAGTGCGATCTATATGTTTTCTGTAAAAGCGTTGTTTGGACTGTGTCAATGATAGACACATAGTATATTTGAATCCGCCTTTTAGATTCCCGGAATGACTAACCAGAAGGACTTACAGGAGTGTATTTGGGTAAGTGATTTTGTTTGAGTTTTCATGTACAGTTATTTAATATCTATAAATATAATTTCCTTTCTAAAAATAGGTAATACAATTAGTGCTTTTTTTTATCTCTTATTTATCTGTAATGAAATAATTCGGAAAATAGTATTGAGAATGTATTGGTTTCTGTTGTGATTCTCTAAAATACGCTTTTCATTATGTTCTGAACGAAGCCATTCCATTCTTGCTCACAGGGATAGACAGGGTGTATTAATCTCCATCATCTTTACAAATTTGGCTATTTGGTATTAACGTCGTACTCAAGGATATTTAAATAGTATCACGCTTGACTATAGAGACATGTTTGTTGTCCCCTAAACATTGAGCTAGAAAGACAATTGACACACACATAACCCAAGATGATTCCAAATTTAAAACAGTAAAAAAACAAAGTGGTGATTCACTGAGAATCCGTGTCAATTATTTCCATGACACTGAAAATAGCATTTTATGTATCAGTTTTATTTTTACACGGTCAATTTGTACAACTTCCCTAAGGATAATTTTATAGTATCATTTTATACGTGAGTCTGTTTTAATCCGAAAAAAACCCCAAACAAAAATGACGGTGGGTGGTGTACGTTTTAATTACGACGTGAAGCATCAATGAGACAAAATAGTATTTGTGAAAAGCAATCCACTGTCCAGTCTGGAGAAAACCATAAACTCTTACAAAAATATGGCTTAAATGAAACTCTTTAAGGTTCTTCAGTGATTGCTCTGGTGAAACCCTATATGGTTCTGCAGGGAACCCTCACAGCAACAGTTCCAAGTATTTCTCCCTTTCTTGTTATATCCAAGAACCATTCTTGTCGTTATGTCCCATATAGACGGTTGCATCTGATCGATAAAAACCGTGTTTGCCATTATTGTTCCATACAGATGGTTCCACCTTTCTAAAATAAAACCTCAAAGAACCATTATTTCTAAAAGGGCATGTACCCATCTCGCGTTAACTTGCGAACCACCACCACCATGACGACTTTAAAGTTTAAAAAACAAAATAAAATAAAACAAAATATCAGGAAACGTTATCTATAGACACAATATCGTTGAACTGTTTTTTTGATGATTTATTTGTAAAAGATGACGAACCCAGTATTTATTTTTTGACAATAATGACACAAAATGCATACCTACAATATTTAGAACATAGTTTGAGATGAGTCCACCACCACCAACAATTGAACATGTGTATACATTATTAAGTCACAAAAAGATATTTAAGAATAAAATACGTATCCTGTCGCAAAACGAATTCTGTTTCCAGTAGATATCTGAATTGACCAACAGATATCAAAATAATGCTGGGTGTTTTATCTCACACGGGCATCTTACCAAAATACTAATTCTTCAAAGGGGGGGGGGGGGGGGGGGTAAATTTTTATAAAATTAAAATCCATACGGTTAGTTTTTTAAACATTTGAATCTTAAAGTTTTGCTGGACCCCTTGGTCGATTTTCAGAACACCGGTTGTATTTAGTCCCGTA
The DNA here is from genome assembly GCA_030265115.1 of Mopalia vespertina. Taxonomy (NCBI): domain Eukaryota; kingdom Metazoa; phylum Mollusca; class Polyplacophora; order Chitonida; family Mopaliidae; genus Mopalia; species Mopalia vespertina. The sequence continues at coordinate 7,652 of JAQQZZ010113367.1, read as the reverse complement.
TGCAGTAGAATATAAATCTGTACCATATATATGGATATATTTTTGGAAAGCTGGAATACTCAGGATTACATATATGTGAATGTGGTGACAATCCAATTATTATTTCTAAAAATATGGCAAGATGAGTAAATGTCAACAGTAAAAAATAGACTGCATTTTTCATGGTTTATTTCTCGAAGTGCAATAACGATAAGATTCAATAAACTAGTTGACCGAGTAGAATAGTCCTTGAACTGGTAAACAGTGCCTCTTTTTCTTGAAATTTTTATTAAAACGATCCCAGTGGATTTTTTTGTCTATCTCACCTTGGAAAGTTTTATAAAAATGTAAAATACAACTTTCAGAAAACATTACAAAGAAACAAGGACGAACTTCTAAAAAATGAGGCACAGGTTATTAGGTCGCATTGATCCTTTTACAATGGGACAAATTTGAAGTTTCTAACATGAATAGTTTTCTAGAAATACGCCTTGAAAAATGTAGTCTGCTTAAAACTGAAGTTCCAGAAATAGGCAATTAAAATTTTGCGACTTGTATATATGATCATGGGAAAACTAAATTATAGGCTCCAATTTAACTGTTTGTAAGTAGAAGTTCAAATTTTTTTTTCACCAACATATAGTTTGAATACCTAAATGTTAATCAAAGCGATAAAAATGATTTGGTTCATTTTGAGCCCAAGGTGTCCAGCAAGACCTTAAACGTCCTTAACGTGTGCTTCCTTAAAGGGGAAGAAACACAATGAGCCAGAATTATAGTATGTAATCAGCAGTTTGGTGGATAGCTCTTCTAATCATATTAAATCCAAATTAGTAACTAATTTGCTAACTCACGTAAGGTGGACGTTCCATACCATATGGTTTATGTATCTTTAAAATCAACTGCTATTCAATAAATATTCATGTTAATCGCCACCAAAACAGTACGTCTCTTAATTAATTGACAAAAAAAGCGTGAAATGATTTTGGTTAATACGTATTGAACAATTGGCAGTTCGTGAGAGAGAGGCGCTATGGCATGAACAGCTCACCATACGTGAGTTGCCAAGTCAGTTATCAAATCAGCTCACAAGCGATTATGAACTCTATTTCTTTTCCTTTAATTTTGTGGTCTAACAAAGCAAGCCATTTCAAGAATTTGTCAAGCTTTTATGTTGTTCATAATCATACGCTTTATGTGTTCTCAGGGGTACTATGTAATGAACTAGATGGACAAAAAGGGGAAGAGATATTTTATATGTACCTAATTTCTTGGTGGATGAAAAGCAGCTGGTACATGAAACAACTTTGAATCAACGATATAGTGCCGACGACTAATGCTATCAATTTTTGCCATTGTTAGAACTGTGTTTATGTTAAAGGTTAGTGATAGAAGCTGTACCATAGTTTTCTAAGTAAAACAAAATAAATAAACACACGAAGAAAAAGAACTAAACTACATTGGAGCCAATCTGAGACAAGTGTATATAATTCATTGCTTATTTAAGAAAAAAACTTTGTTTACTTCGAAGCATGGAATTCCAGCCAAAGGAATATTTCACCGCGTATCAAATTGGACATTATATGTTCTTGATAATATCTCCAATCTTCATGATTCTTGGACTCATTGGAAATACCATGTCTTTTCTAGTGTATTTTGCGAAAGCCAAGTCCACAGCGGACAAGTCTTCGCACTTTTATTTAGCATTTCTTGGTATCGCAGATTCTGTATCTCTGTTCGCTTCAGCTATTCCCGGCTTTGTTAAGCACGCAGCCAACATAGATATTATTTATATGTCTGGTTGCGGCTGGTATAACTTTATGCTGTACACAGTCACCGACATTTCTATTTATGCTGTCGTGTGTATAACAGTGGACCGAGCCATTTGTGTATTTTTACCTTACAAAGCCCGTGTGCTATGCTCCAGACAAAGAGCTATGGTGACGATGTTATTGGTGAGCGCTATCTTGGTCTGCATAAACATTCATCTTGTATTCACCACGGAACAATCTGAGTCTATTGAATACACAGGTAACGTCACTCTTTCTAAATACTTCTGCGGGGACGTCACGGAGTACCTGACATGGAAACGTTTCATTTGGCCCTGGGTCGATATGACTGTGCTGTTGTTTTTCCCAGTTTTGGCACTACTATGTCTGAACGGAGGAATCGTGGCCCACATGCAACGGTACTATAGAAAGGTTCACGCTGAGGGCAACATCCCCGAGCATAGCGTCGCGCAGCAGAGACGAATGAACGTTCTTGTGGTGTTGATTTGCGTCGTGTTTTTCATAACCACTGCTCCAATAACGACTCTTCACATTGTTGAATCCTATTGGGATCGAAGTGACCCATATCAACAGGCCTTGCATTCCCTCGTCGTGGCCTTTTGTGGTCACCTAGGGTATTTGACAAACGGTGTGAACTTTATACTCTACTATTACAGAGGAAGTAACTTCAAACAAGATCTTAAGAAATTGTTCAAAAACAGAACAATTGTTGCGACGAACACTGCAAAGAACAACTGAATTATTATTCTGTATTTGATAGAGTGACTTGTTATTATAAATACTGCCAATACGCATGCACGTTGAGTCGTCTCATTCACCACCACACAAAACTTATCTGAAAACCTATGATTGATCCATGTCGGAACATCCCTCGGCCATATCCGTAAATAAACTCGTGTGAGGAGCGAGTCATTTCTGATGTCAATCACGGGAGGTAACTCGCGTGGATTTGTTTTCATCGTGATTGCCATCAGAAATGACCCGCTCCTCACACGAGTTTATCGCGTGGATTTGCTTTCATCATATCACTGAGTTATCCATGTGTGCATTGTTTATGTCTGAAGACCATTCTTATGTAGATACATTATTATTATTATATATTTATTATTCAATTACTAAAGGACAAAATTTGTATTATTTGCAAATGTTATATAAATTACGGAACAGTGTTTTGTTCAAATGTGATTGTACCCAAGACACTGGCTTGTTTGGCGTGTGTTTTTAGTTACAAATCGGCAGAGTACTTGGCTTCATTTCCATGCATACGCGCAAAATATCCGACTGTTAACAGTACACGTTTTCGTGTCATATCATTGCTTCCATTCAACTCCGAGAAAAAGTACTATCTAGCTTTTCAACGCAGACTGGGAACTTTTGGATAAACCAGGGCCATAACTGTCGAGGAGGGGTCTCTACTTTACTCCTAAAATCAGGTGCATAAAAATGTTAAACTGTAATGTACGTCAACATAAAATTGAAAACTTTTTCTCATTTAAGAATGATTAAACTTGCGAGTTTATTTATAATTTGTTTATTTGTTTGGTTGGGGTACGTGACTCTGGTATCTTTAAAAGAAAATTGGATTGATTTACAGCTGAATGACATCATGGCATTGTCCCGGAGTATTTATACAGCTGTTATTCGCTGACGACGACCGTACAATTTACGCCGTTTTTGAGAATATCACTACGTTCAAAATGATCCTGGTTTATGACCAAACCGACTGTACGTAAGTCATGGAGGTAAGACGGCGACCGTTTTTTTTATCAAATGCTCCGTGATATCGGTTTCGGCACGGAAAAAGGTCGAATGAAGTTCCGACACATGATTGATCGTGAAGTACATGTATACTATTCGTTGTTAGTCTGGTTTAATCTAGCTCTGTAGACTAGCCAGTGTACATACGCATGTCGGAACACTGCTCGGCCATTTCCGTACCGTACAGAATCTCGGTCGATATATAGACATTTCAGATGGCCCACTTATCCACGTGTTTTTTTGTTTATGACGTCATTGGAGTTACATTATTATTAAATTAATTACAGAGGACAAAATTTGTATTATTGACAACAAGTCATACATAAAATCGAACAGTATTATGTTTAAATGTGATTTTACCCGAGAAACAGGCTTGTTTGAGATATTTTTTTTACATACTAATCCGTTGAGTACTTTGGTTGATTTACACGCATGCGCACAAAACACCCGGCTGTTAACATAACACGTTTTCGTGTAATATTATTGCTTACATCCACCACCGGGATAACTGTTCCGTACGGAAAGTGTCCAAGGATGTTCCGACATGTGTATATACGTTGAAATGTTCCGTCAATCCTAATTCGAATGTAATTTATGTTTAATTTGAAACATTGTATGTTCTGGATGGCTTAAGAAGAGAGACAAAAGATAAGCTTCTCCGCTTAACTTGCATCTCAATGTGAAATAAACAAAACTCTAAACAAAACATGTCCTAAATTAACTCCCAGATATTTTAGAGTCGCTATATTTAAAACTGGAGAAATCAGATACCAAATGGCGTCGATTGGTTGACAAGTGAGAGCTGAATCCCAGCTGATTACTCGTCTGCCTGTCCTGGTTGGCCAGCTTAGACAGCATAGTCGGTTTGGTATTTAGTCACCTTTAGTCTCAGTTTATCCTATTCTTGTATGGTAAAGTTTATTGTTATGTGTTTTGAAGGAAATAAATACATAGTAAGATCGAAATAGTTTGTATTGTATTATTTGATTTAGTATTGTCTCCTTTGTAGCGGGATGACTAATGGGGCAACACCTTTGGTGATAATGCATCAATATGCTCTATATGCTCCATTTGGTGCACTGGTATTCGGTAGATTACCGTAAAAGTTTTGGTGGATGCATTAAAGTTGATTGTAAAGAAGCTATTTTTCGAGATTTATAACAGTACTAATACTGATTCAGTGTAAGATTATTCGAGATTTATAATAATATTAATATTTTTTTTATGTAGGATTATTCAAGATTTATAACAGTACTAATACTGATTCAGTGTAGGGTTATACGAGATATATAGCAATAATAATAATTGATTTAGTATATGATTATTCGAGATTTATAACAGTACAAATACTGATTCAGCATAGGATTATTCGAGATTTATAACAGTCCAATTACTGATTCAGCATAGGATTATTCGAGATTTATAACAGTACAAATACTGATTCAGTATAGGGTTATTCGAGATTTATAACAAAACTTTAATATATAGATGTAGTGTATGATTATTCGACATATATAACAATACTAATATCGAATATACTAAAATCCATTTTAGATACCAAAATTTCTTCGGGATATCAAAATCTCCTCTGGTTACCAAGCGTCCTTCTGGACACCATAATCTATTCTGGATATCAAAATCTCTCCTGGATACCAAACGTCCTACTGGATGCCAAAATCTATTCTCGGGACCAAAATCTCTCCTGGATATCAAAATCTCTTCTGGATATCAAAATCGCATCTGGTTACCAAACGTCCCATTGGATACCAAAAATCTCTTCTGATTACCAAGCTTTTTTCCGGATACCAAAATCTCTTGTGCATACCAAAATCTTTTCTGTATACCAAAGTTCCTTCTGGATACGAAAATCTGTTCTGGATACGAAAATCTCTTCTGGATAACAATCGTCCTTCTGGATACCAATATCTCTTCTTGATATCAAGCGCTCTTCTAGAAACAAAAAACTCCTCTGGATACCAAATTATTTTCCGGATACCAAATGTTCTTCTGTATACCAAAATCTCGTCTTGATACCAAAATATTCCTTTTAGAAACTAAAGGTCCTTCTGGATATCTTATTCAATATTATTCACTATACTCACATAACTCCATGATACCAAAATTTCTTTTAGAAACCAAGCGTCTTTCTGAAATGCTTTAAAAATTTCTGGATACCCAAATTTCTCCTGGACAGAAAACGTCCTTCTGGATAGCAAAATCTCTTGTGGATACCAAGGGTCCTTCTGGATACCAAACCCTCTGCTGCGTACCAAACGTCCGTATGGATACCAAAGTCTCTTCTTGATACCAAAATTTATTCCGGATACCAAAATCTGTTCTGGATACCAAAGTTTCTTCTGGATAACAAAATCTCTTCTGGATAACAAAATCTCTCCTGGATATCAAACGTTCTTTTGGATACCAATATCTCTTTTGGGTTCCAAATTCTCTCCTGGATACAAGTTTCTCTTCTGGATACCAACATCTTTTGCCGAATACAAAATGTCGTTCTGTATACCAAAATCTCTGCTGGATACCAAAATCTATCTTGGATACTATATGTTCTTCTGGAAACCAAAATGTCTTCTGTATACCAATATTTCTTCTGGATACTAAACGTCCTACTGTATACTAACATCTCTTCTGGATACCAAAATATTTCCTAGATACAAAACGTCCTTCTGGAAACCAAAATGTCTTCTGGAAACCAAAATGTCTTCTGGAAACCAAAATGTCTTCTGGAAACCAAAATCTTTTCTGGATGACAGAGTCTCTTCTGGATAACAAAATTTCGTTTGGATACCAATATTTCTTCTAAATACCAAAATCTCTCTTGGATACTGAACGTCCTTGTGGATACCAATATATCGTCTGGATAACAAACGTCCTTCTGAATACAAAAATTTCTTCTGGATACCAAATGTTAAAACGTTAAAAATTAAACAAGAAACAATTACACACGAATTGTTATTTTTTCTGAAAATTTGCAAACATTGAAATAAAAGATTTATTGTTTATGTTTTCCTTATGTTGACCGCAAATAAAAAAAACCATCTATTTAATATTTATTATTAGATTTCATATTTTGTAACTGACTAGGGAACCATGGCCGAACCAGTCTATCCTTTATTTTTTTTCTCTTGTATACTCATCTGGCGACACAAGTAATAACGATTCTTCTCACAAAAAGACATATCCATTTTGTACAGGTTCGATTTTGTTGCAAGAACGGTTAAAAAACAATATACCATAACCAATGATCAGAGCGCTGTGAATTTTGTTTATAGAATAATATACCATAACAAAATGGTATTTTTGTTTTGTTCATTTCACGACTGAGTGTATATTTTTAAGACGTAAGTTTGACGTGATATTTATCAACGTGTCTTGTGGTTTCATTGCACAAGCGGAAAATAATTAATGAAAATAAAAAATCAGAATGTATTATTTTTAGGTGTTAATCTCCAGCGATGTTGCCTGAAACCTTCAATGAGTTATCGACAAGCTTCCTTATAGATTCTAAAAAAAATCTCTCTTTTGCATCTATTCTTAATTTAGCTGAAACATATCTGTTAATAGCCAAGACAAAGTAGATTGATATTTGCTCAAAGGAGATCAGTTTTGCGTCAGTATGTGCAATTATAGACATAACGGCGACAAGCTTCATTTACCAAGCCATCTGAGAGGTACCGGATTTGTCCGTTCATATCCATCTACAGATCTCATGTGAAGGTGACGTCAAAGAAATATTACCTATTCTTTACAGATGACCAACATATTGAGCTTTCAGGGGAAGAAACAAAGGAAAATACTGTTGTAAATGTATCCTCCTTTACAATTCACACTTTACGCAGGAGTTTAGACCTGTATCTGTCCTTATAATACACAGTATAGAGAGGAATTTAGACCTGTATCCTACTGTACAATACACGCTACATACATGGGTTTAGACCTGTATTTATAGGTTATTGGACTGTATGGTTCTGTTGGACGAGTCCTGGCGCTGTCAGAAGCTGCGAGCTTGCGAGCTGCTTCCCAGCGCCAGGGGGAGTCCATACAGAACCATACAATCCAATAACCTATTTATTATACACCCACTTGTCCAAGTAATTAAAATTAAAACAA
>JAQQZZ010113356.1:0-15192 GCA_030265115.1 Mopalia vespertina | reverse complement strand
AATCAATCGCTTGGAAGCCGAGTCCGATTATATATGAATTATCCGCCAAGGGTTGTAATGCAGAGTAGCTCGGAATAAAACTCTAGAGAACATGTGTAGTTACATGCTTATGAATGTATCCATTATGCATACATTTGAATACTCACCATTATTAACGTAGGTTGCATCCAACTTTGCTCACGTAGTCTTAATCGTCACGTTAAACATCTATAAGAATGGCGACCTAGCCCCCATTTGACGTCACTCATTAGACGGACGCAAAGGATTATGGGATTTTGTAAAAGGGTGTTGTCTGCTGGTCACTATGAAACAGATATTTGTAACCATATCCCCATCAGCATCTGAAAACTCTGACACAAATAGTTGATTTGAGTGTAGAGTTTGGTGGTTAGGACACCTCACCATTCTGATCCCAAGATATAATACAAAAAACATTCATATCCCCCCCTCCCCTCCCCCCAAAAAAGATATCTGGAAACACGCATCCAAACAAGATAATGAAAAATGACAAATCGTATTTCTGTTGCTTTCTTTATTTAGGTTTAAAGATGTATCTCCTGCGCCGCGCACTACTCCTCAGTGTATGTCTGATCATGGCGGCCACTGGCGTCGATGGTAAGTTAATGGTAAATTAGCTACTGGGTTTGAACGCTCCGATTCGTGTAATTGGCCTACATCGAAATTTGAAGTATTGAACTATTCAATTAAGTAGACTTACCGGTTAAATGCAAATTGAATATCCCAATCGAGTAAATTCTGTATCCTTTTATAAGGTTAACATGCCTGAAAAAGAACTAAAATTTCCAGTCTACAGTCAGGATGGAAAGAGATAAGTGGTGGGTTAGCAACATACTTGAACCGTATTTTCGCATTTTTAACAAGGCTAATGGCCGATTTCAAGTTTTGTTGGCATACAAAATGTGTCAAGGAGTTCAGCATATCAAATGTTACTAGACAATGCTTAGTGAAACCCATAATAGCCGGTAGGTCAAAAAACTTGAAAGTAAACAGTTATGGGCACTCTTTATTCTTTACTCAATTCAAATAAGGCGACATTGTATGATAGACTATTAGAAATACAGAACTCTGCATCTAACGGTAAATGTGACACAGGCGTGACGCAGCAGCCAATGGCTGTACTGTGTTATTAAGAACAACTATGCATAGATCAGTAAAATTGACCAAATAAGTCTTTAAAAGTTTAGAACTTGTTGAAATGTGGAATCAATCAATGGACGAACGAGCGAGCGACTGATAAATGAATAAATGGATGGATGGATGAGTGGATGAATAAATGAAAGAATGCATAGGATGGATGAATCCTATGAATCAATGGGTGAATCGAATGAATGAAAGACTGAAATAATGAATCTTTTTATTTCCCCAGGCCAATGTTTGCTTACCCAGTTGAGAGTGGACACAACGGTGAGATGCGTAAATTTAAACTCTGGTTTTTTGTGTACACCTTCAACACTTCCAGGAACATTTGACTCCTCAGGTCCTGTGAGTGCTGTTCCAATAACTAGTAGCTGTTCCATATCTCCGAACCTACAAGCATTCTTTCCAACCATTGGTCCTCCTGCCACTTCGTGTACTGTAGTGTTCGTCAGCTGTGTGGATTTGCCCACGACCACTCCAATGATTCCAACAACTCCAATGATTCCAACAACAAATTCTAATCCGACCAACCCATGGTTTCGAGGGTACCCAAAATATCCCTCCAATCCATACCCAGTCAACCAACAGCCCAATTCTTATCCACAATTCCCTCAAATTGCAAACCATCAATACCCGTCCTATGGACACAACCCGCACAATCAATACCCTGTGTACAAGCCGTATAATCCGTACTCGGGTAACGTACTAAACCCATATAACATTAACCCACTGTATCCACACAAACCTTACCCAGGTAAGGGACTAAACCCATATAACGTAAATCATCTGTACCCACACAAACCCTACAATCCTTACCCAGGCCAGCGACTAAACCCATATAATCCAAACCGTCTGTACCCACACCAACCGTACAACCCTTACCAAAGCAACGTACTAAACCCACAAAATGGATACCAAAATCAATTTCGTCGTCGACAATCTCAGCGAATAATTCGAGGGCAGAGCGTCAATACACGTGGACAACCTGGCGTCGTAGGAAAATAAAAGAAATGGTGGAAAGTCCAGAACACTACAATGGGACATTCAGCAATGTGTGAGGACAGTATCTTCAGAGCCCTTCACTGATTTTCAAATATCGTGCATAAATTACGAAATGAGAGGCATTCTCCATATAGTGTTACAATAAAGCAGCTGAATTATAAAACTCTATACAGTTCAAAATAAACACGGGGAGAGTATTCTTTGTTCATTTCCACATTCACCGAGCGTCAATACAAGAATTTTGATTGATTAGTGTTTTACGACGGGCTTAAGAGGATTTCACTTATATAACGTCGATGTATTCCAACAATAATCGACACTAGCACAACCAAAATGTGAAGAGTTTGGAAAGTCTATTTTTCTCCAGTGCTAAGTAAAGACAGCATTGCTACTCTTCAATCAAACTGCCCTTAGCCAGAGGGCACAGGAGTTCGAGTTCTGACGTTACCACAACAGGATGCCGTCCGTTAGAGAAATGACGTTTATCAGTTTACGACAAGTGTAGGTGGTGTGGGTTTTAAAATCTTTAATTTTACAAAAATAATTTTACTATTTACTATTGGATTTTGAATCTTTCCAAAAACAAAAGTGTATCATGGGGGTAATAAAGTCCCAACAAGGGACTTGTTCTATCCCATTTTGGTTCGATTGTGTGTTTGTTTGATTGGGGTTTATCGCCATACTTAAGGTTACTTCACTCATATGATGGCGTGCCAGCCCAATGGGTGAAGGAAATCTCCCCTGGCACCACTGGCAACAGACAAAGACAACACAGGACAAATACAGAACACTCACAGGACAATACAGACATCACAAACAGATCGACTTCCTGTTCCTATTTAGCTCTGAAAGCACCAGGGCAACAGGAAGCTCCCTCCAACAACCCGCTTCCCATTTAGGAGAACATTGATAAATAAGTTTAGCTTTCAGGCCGGTGATTAGAGGAAATATTGGTAGTTTAAACAAACTATTTTACAACATAAAAGTAAAAAAAATAAAAAAATAAAATAAAACACCACAACATATATACATAGCACTCAGTATATTCAGACGTATTCAATTATATGAGAGGCGGCTAAGCCTATGAAGAAAGGAAGGCTGTATTTATACAAATAAAAAGACAAATTAAATCAGCAGTCTGGAGTATAGGTTATGTTATGTCGTTAACGAGAAAGGTTTTTCATTGAAATTTAAATAGCGAAAATTAGTTAATCAGTTTAAGCTCTATGGGAAGTTTATTCCATTAACGTCTATATAAAGACGAAATATATAAAGCGTTGTTTATCTTCATTTAATAGTTTAATATTTTGAATAATATTGTGTGTTATGTCGTAAAAATGTTGTATTCGAGTGATAATCGGGTTTTTACCAATTGTATTCCGTTCTGATATTCCCGTAAACTCAGTAATTCATGTCAAAAGGCATACTGTGTTTTGCTAGTGCATACAACCACAATTATATGTAACTTTTGTACTGTATATGGACCAAGAGTCGTTTCTAAAGATAGACACAAATTTGAATAAAATATTTGTTATATTACAAACATTGAACATTATGCATTCATCCTACCTTGTCGTATTGTAACGGCGTAATTTTGCGAAGGGACGTAGTTACGTCTTTTCTCGAAACTTGCATGCGTATTGGTAAGCCCTGTACAGTCACCACAATGTTAAAACGAAACTGAAGTTATGAAGAGCTTTGACAACGATATGGAACTAAGAATAACTATATATCTGTAAAAATGTATATGTAAAGTCAAAGCAGTCTGACTTAGTTCTATGTCTTAGATACCGCCCGTTAGGACTTGCTACATATCCCATGACACATACAGGGGCAGAGCAACGACTGGTGGCCTAAGTGTCTATATGTTGACTTATGAATTGCTGTAGTATTGGATGAAGTATCATCGGTGTCAACGTCTCGAGACAAGGTGTAACTCTATTCCACACCTTGTCACACTTGGGCCATATTTGTAGTCAAACAAGGAGGAGTTGTCTCTCATTTTTCGAGTAATCGGCAATGTGCAGCAGCCTGGAACGATGTTGCCGTATATTACTCTGCAATGGGTCCGAGCATTGAAATAAATTAAAATCCCTTTAAAAACAAAGTACGGAAAAATTTCATCATGGTGCTGTAACAGACAACCAAGAATACGCATAATGAGGGCCAGTGATCGAAAAGAACATTGTCTTTCTCTGCTGTTTTACCATGATATTTCTGCAGAGGCTGGCGTTACATTGTTGGAAAAGTGGCTGATGTATTTGATTGGTTCTTCGTTTTTTTTTTCAATTTGTTTTGATCTTTGTCTAACCGCCGCATCGGTATAGGACCTGTACAGTCACGTCATGCGATTTGCGATATTTCACGTATTTCACTCCCATTCCGGGCATGCCCTACATTCTGTCCAATTCCGGCTACAACGAAAAGTTTCAAAGAAGCGAATTATCCCTTCCAATCCTACAGTAACACAAATTACGGCAAAGCTTAAATGACGTACCCGGAAGTCAAGTAGAAGAGACAGGCACTTATATGTCATATTGACATCAGGGGAAGACGGTCCTTGACACACCAATTTCCAACCTGATCACACGTGTACTAACGTATGACCATTCTGCATGTGGTCTCTCGGAACACGTGCATTTTGGGATACAAAGAGTTACCAAGACATTGATTATAAGATGATCTCGACTTTGAATTATATTCCTGTAATTTTCTCATAATGGGAGTCTCGGTAAATTGGCAAGGGAGGTAATTTTAGACATACAAAGCGGTCCTCTGACGTCACAACATTCGTGTTAGTGGAGCTTTGAAATGACGTCAAACACATTTTTTCATTGTGACGGCACTGAAAAGTCTATGAATCTCGACCGATTTGACGTCAGAGGACCGCCTGTAACGCCCCCTTTTTGACATTACGAGACTCCCATTGGATAGTTATGGCATGTATGGTTGAAGTTAATAGAAGACAAATAAAGTAAATGAACTCTGCATTAAATGATGCTTCATCGTCAAGGCGACGTTGTGCTCAAACAGTAAATAGTCACATCAACTTAACCATAAAACGAAAAGCATTTCGCTCTAGTGGAAACTTAATGTTTCTATAAAAGAGGCTTAATAGTGCAGCCGACGACTACTAAGTTTCTTTTTTGACTGAGTTTATATATACAAAATTGTACAAAATTGCACCTTTGGCAAAGGATTCAACGTTATGTTATGATGTTTCGCTTTCAGTTATACCTCCATTTTTAATTGTTCTCTTAAAACGTTCATGCAACGACAGAATCCCGTATGAAAGAATGACATTTGATCAATAAACCAAAACGTTGAGCCAAAATGAATTGATTATCTTTCTTCGAAGTTCTTATTATACTTTACTATGTAAAACTCCTCAATGGTAATAATAATATACGCCGTCATCTCACCCGAGTCCGGCTTAACCGGGGAAGGCGATGGAATGCAACCCTAGTTGAACACAGTTTGGTCAGCCTTTGCATCAGCTCGTAATGTTAGCCACAAACAAACGATAGAAGCTATTTTGAACTGATTTATTGAGATTGATCAATACCATTTTTTCGGACAAACGTGACACAATCACAACCCTCTGTACCCACACAAGACGTACAGTCCATTTCTCGTTTTAAATCGAATATGAACCTAAGCACTTTTTGGTCCTAGAAATGATGTATTTGCAGGGGGTAGATTTACCCCCCAAGGAGTCCAAACCAAGACAATTTGTTACGGTAATAGTTATTGTGCTTTGGTCGGTTTTCCTGCGCCGTGAATGAGAATAATTCTGCCAAATATATGACGGAAACCACTCATCATACAAGAAGATACAATACACGGGTTCACAGTTCCGAGAAAAAACCCCGGCATACTTCTGTTTGGAACGCAAACAACACCATATATGGCAAACTGTTTACCATATATGGTCAATTGGGTCAAGTTCAAAGCGAGGCTACTTCCGATTGGAAGGCAAACAACACCATATATGGCAAACTGTAAACCCGTATATATAAGCACTGGACACAGTAGAGTAAAAACAGACAAATCCTGCAAATGTAAATTGATTGGCGATCCTTCAAATTATCTTTAGGCCGTGGCTTAGTGGCTAGCGTGTGTGACTACTAATCCCACTTCGATGTACCGTCGTCGGTTATGAGTCAGTATACCATCAGGCATTCGAGTGAGTGCTACGATGTGACTCGAGCAATCACGGGGGCGGTTTTCACGAGGTTTCCTTCCGGTTTGCCAGTGCAGTGTCAAATGGATAATGCGTCGTCAAAGTATGATATTAAACTCAATCAAACAAAAAAAAAATCTAATTTTCTTAAGGTATGCTTCTTAGGTGTGATAGCACCATGCCAGTGACACTATCGGCGAGATTCTGCATTATAATTAAATATTTTGACAATTTATATTTAATTTGCATGTAAAACCTGTCATGTGGGTGGATATTTGATCCCCTTCACAAAAAGTACATGACTCATTCATACAATATTCTGTTTTAGTATGAGCAAGATATGGTGTGAGTATTCAAATTTTAGTCAGGACGTGTAAACCGGAAACTACTTGTCTCTGTGGCTTCTTTCACAAACTATGCAAACGACCGAAGAATGTAGATCGCTGAATTTATATGTCTCTTTAAACTCTAAAATTGTAGATTGCAGAGAAGTCGATTCGTTAGGATGTTCGATTGCATGATAACGCATCTTTAAGAGACCGATATTTAATAAGAATAAAAAAACGTGAGATTGTGGCTATTGTATGTTGATCTGAACATAACACATAAATTATAGATCAGAAGAATATATACCGGCAAGCTGGGTTTAATAAAGAATGACAATATCTAGGTTTTGTTTTAGAAAGACAACTATCCTATTAGGTGGCCACCGTACAGCTGATGCATAGATACGACATCAGGTGGCTCAAAGTAAATCACTGGACATTTAACAATAAATCAAATGTATTGATTGTAATCAGCGACTTGTGTAAAATACGTAATATAACAATTGCAATGGCATGCATCAAAAAATGTTCTACTAATAATACTTCCTTTCTAATTAAGTTTAAGGAAATAGGAGTACTATTTGATAGCAAAGATTTTATTCAGCCCCTGTCAGCCGGACCAAACTTATATTTCTTCTATCAATTTTGTAAGGTATCGAATGCGTTCAGGTTGATATGTTTACTCTTCCCGAGGGATATTCAATAAGCACAAGAAAACGATATAACAGATTTCCAACAAAGTAGTTGAAAACGGTAAGAGCATAGTTATTCCAGTTTAATAATCATTTATATTATTATTTACGGGGCTCTATAATTATATAGAAGGATGTCCGCAATAATCATATTACAATGGTTTGTCGAAATTACCAGCTTCCATGAGGTTTTATGTCGTTATGCGTGGATGGTGGTAGGGTGGACAGTCGATGACCTTAGCCAATTTGTAAAAAAAGTGAAATGTGTGAATTACAATTTACCTGTATCTCGGCAAATATTTATATTAGGATTTATATTATAAGGCAAGGAACAACTTAGTAAGAATTGATATAATATTTCATACTTGAAAACGATCTCTGGAATGAGATAGAAACGTTGTGTGAAATAAATCAAGAAGTTGTTATCCATACTAAGTTGTTCCTTGCCTTATGATACTTCCAAGTTCTAAATGCCACTGAAAGAAGAGGATTTATATTATACAAAAAAAAATTCAGCCTATTTATATTTCTACTACATGTAGTATTTTATTTTCTGTTATATTGATTTAATATTTATGTGCATTTATAACTAGTCGTTTAATTGCCAAATAAATTTAAATCCAGACACCAGTTATATACATTCATGTATATGCTATCTGTATTTTGGTTGTCTAAAACTACTTTCAGGATTATTACACCAGTTCTAAACATATACGTAATTTATATTTTGTTGTCTAGAAATACGAACTTCAAAAATTATTACATCCGTTTTATACATATACGTAATTTATATTTTGTTGTCTAGAAATACGAACTTCAGGAATTATTACACCCGTTTTATACATATACGTAATTTATATTTTGTTGTCCAGAAATACGAACTTCCAGAATTATAACACCTGTTTTATACATATACGTAATCTATATTTTGTTGTTTAAAATAACGAACTTCCAGAATTATTACACAAGTTTTAAATATATTCAGAATTCTAACACCCGTTTTATGCATAAATGTTATTTAGATTCTGTTGTCTTCAAATAAAAACTTGCTTGAACAATCACGAAAACCTTTGCAATAATGACATTCGAAGAGAGATGTTTCCATGAAACAAACCATCCGCTCAATCAATCAACCAATAAGTCAGTCGGTCTGTCGTTAAATAAGTCAGCCAGTCTGTGTCCAACAGTAGCAACATGACAACCTTTTAACACGTTGGATATGTTCGATACACTGAAACTCTTTGGAAGAGGTTTTGTAAATCCGGCCTGTACATGTACATTTATACCATTGTATATGTGAAGTAATGAAATCGTAAATGAACAATATATTAAAATGGGCAGAGCATCCATATTTTTCTGTATTACTGCCGGAAAGATGTCAAAATACGCTCAGAGTTGTAATTTCTAGTGAATTTACACACACCTCTGTTAAGACCCCAAAATGCTCTGTTAATGTTCTTGCCATTGTGAACTCTGAGGCAAGATCCTAAGTGTGTGTACCTTGTATATTGGTAAAACTTTTCCATCATTTAACTTTAAAGTCCCTTCTGAAATTTCGGGAGTTTTCAAGTTACCCTGCTTCTCTAAGAGCTACGGGTCAACATGAAGCCGATCTATTTGTGACGTCTTTGTATAACATCCTGTAATTGTCATTATTTGTTCTGTCATGTCTTTGTTTGTTGCTGCCCTCTGGCTAAGGACAGTTTGTTTTAAGAGAAGTAATACTGTCTTTACTTAGCACTGGCGGAAAATTAACTCTCCAACATTATGGAAACGCTTCACATCTTTGTTGTCATAGTGTCAATTGTTGTTGGAATACACCGCCGTCATATAAGTGAAACACGATTAAGCACGGCGTAAAACACCAATCAACCATTGTTTGTTGCTAGTGGCTTCGATGGTGGTTTCCTTCACCGACTGAGCTGGCACGCCTTCAGGTTACTGAGATAACCTTCTCATCATTTGTAAAATATACATACTAACGGGTAATTTATAAATTAATGATTGAAAATAACATATGATATTCTAATATTTTGTATGAAGTTTCTCTAATATTTGTTGTAAAAAAGAGATGACTCAGAAGAGAAATATCTTCCTCACAACTCATCTTTCAAAGTTGACAGATATGTAAACAAGTGAGGGTCAGTGTTTGGGGGAAACGTTTGACAATTGTTGTTGTTGTTGTTGTTGGCAGCTAAGACGACATGGTTTATTGTAGACTGGTGCTGTGGTTACTGTTCGTTTGCCTTATACAGGCACCCGTGAAAGTCAGTGGTAAGATGCCTTTAGTTTTACATCAAATTCTGTAATTCTCTAAATAGGTTCAATCGCAATGACAATGTCATAGGATAATACCAAAGTGCATGTACACTTATACCCTAATCTGGTTTCTTCGAGCAATATTTGAGACAGAAATATTAAACAAGCACACTAATACAAAACCGGTGACATTATAATACACCTATATATCCGCGAAATCGGTAAAGTGTGGGGGCATGGCCTGTAGGTTGCATTCTAACCACAGTTTAACTTATCAAGGTATTACTACATAAATATTGAGGATAGATATATACACATTCAAAATCGATATTGCTCCGAGACATGTTATCCTGTGAGTTCAGATGCCCGTCTGTGTTTCCCTTGTAGACTATAATGAGGGGTTGTGAGAGAGTAGACATCTTAGGTACAAGATTTTGATGTTCCTGTGTAAGGAGATTAGCAAACCTTGTACTGTGTAGGTTATATTGGAATAAAACAAAATAAATAAAAGGTCCACAACACTTTATTACCCGACATTCATCAAGGTAACGTAAATGATCGAGAAAAACATCGAGAACAATAGACGGACAAATGCAGAAACATCTTTGACTCGTTCGAACTCCATGCACAGAATTGAAATGCCTTTGGTGGTTGGTTGCAGAATTGTAAAGCTTCATTGGTTAAGGGGCTTATCGCTGTCTTCCTAAATACCGTGTGTATTATTTGGTGTTTTATACGAAAAATTTATGCCGAATACACAAATACGCCAAACACATTAAATACGACACAAAAAGTAGATAGTTCATTACTCAATTCTGAATCTATGAGGAAAAACATAAAAAGAGAAAGCAAATACTCGAGAATAAATTGATAAAAGATGAAAATTCACATAATGATCAGAAAAAAATCGAAATGATATTTTTGAAAGAAGAAAATTGTCTGAAAATACTGCAAAAACGTCTCTCTTTTTTCTGACTTTATTTATAGAACGTCGCCTAATCGTGGAATAGTTTTTGCGCCTAATCGGGGATTTAAACCTGGATATTAAACCTGGAAATGTTTGCGTCTAATTATGGAACGTCGCTACTTCAAGTAACACTGCTCGGTTTAACTACTTTCCCCAACTGTTTATACCCTTTTTGACCATGTCGAAAGCATCTGTATGAAAACACGTATATCTTAAGTTTCATAGTCCACAGGTCGGTTTAATCAGACTAAGGGGGTTACTTAAGGTATTGCTGGACCCTATGACTCAAAAGGAACTGAAAATGTTTCATTCTTTTTTGATTTAACATTAATCAATAAATCTGTACGACAGTGAAATCATTAATAGGAAATTCTATCTGCAAATATTGAAATATGAGTCTTAATTTCCTTTGCTTTTTAAATTCAGTGAGCTATTGTACAGTCTTTGGCTATGTGTTATGGAATTGTCACATCAGACTAGACCTGACACTGTGTGTTTTGTTTTCTCATACGTTGAGGTGTAGTTCCAGTGATGAATGAAGTAACAACCAGTTTCTTTTTATCTTACGCCATCTCTATATTCTTGAAAACAAAATTGACCAAATGGTACACAATTATGTTGGCATTTATTTGTTTAAAAAGGCGTCACTTAAATAAAAGTATTTCCACACAGGTAGATGAAGGGGTATTCCCTGTGTAAAATATTTTGTACTTTGGTGAAATATTATCACCATGTATGCAGGTAGTTTTTGATGAAAGTGTAATTTTGGCCTAGACTGGCTAAGATAAACTTAAAGAACTTGTCCGGCGGATGACAATTTATAATATATAGCAGATATTCGAAAGGCGAGTACTAATAAAAGTTTCTCTTCAATAGGATAAATGCATAAGGTAGAGTAGGCGTATGATTTAAATACACTTAAACATTTGGACATAAACAATTTTTTTAAACTTAACTTTATTTGTCCTAACGCCTGCCATTTTAACTCCAACTAACAACAACATCCCTAGCATAGTAATCCTGCAATGGTGTGTCGCTCACAAAAATATATACAGGGAAATCATTTCTCGAGTTGTGCTGCTCTTGGAATTTGGAAACGAGTGCATTAATGTCGAAGGTGCTAAGGTTTACATTTTTTTTGGGCCACTTACGCCTAAATAAATGAAGACCAGTTTTGCTGAGTAAAATAAAGTTTGTTTGATTGGGGTTTAACGTCGTACTCAAGGGTATTTCACTTATATGACGACGGATTGTCCATTTCACACTGTTCTTTGCTTCATTACAGCGGAAAACCGGGAGGAAACCTCGTTAAAACTACCCCCGCGATTGCCGGAGCCACATCATGTGACTCAACTCATATACACGATGGTCGACAAGTGGACTCGATTCCGTGAACGGCAAATTGGAGTAGGATTATGAAGCGCACACGCTACCACTAAGCCACGGCCGCGGGCCCTAGTACTTGTGAGACAACGGCATCCACGCTTTCAGACAAAGGACTTGTGCTCTGCTATCAACATCAACACCTGGCGGTCGTTCTATACTCTGTACATATACAGATGGTGTGTCGCTTCCAAGTTACAGAAATTAAACTTGCACTGCAGAGTGAAAGAACTATTCGTCAAATGTGACCATTACATTATTCCATTGTACGTTGGTCTTTCTGCGAGCTAACTTAATGGCCAAATTGGCAGGAAAATATGTCGGTTTGAAAAACTCGCCATAGTTTCAACAATCTTGTCCAATGCGAACCGTTGGGTTTATTCGCTTATCCATACCCAGTCATTCACACTAAATTAGAATATAACGCTTAAATCAATACAAAAACAAATCACACAATGCTGCTGTAAAGAAACCGAGACGATCAGTAGATTCTCTGACTGATTTATTATCAACGGTTTTTCAAGTTTAAAATGGGTTTGTTTTAAACTCAAATACAGCATGTCTAATCACCCTGAAATACCCAGCCTTTGACAATGCGAAAACATGATTAACTGTGGCATCTTTCCAAACATTATTTTAGCCTGCTATTTGAATTCCCTATAGACGTCTCCGTAATTATAAATTTGGTCCTACGGGCCAAGCCTTTATACAAAGCTAATTCCACATGATGTGCTGATCAGTTGCTTTATTGTTAGCAAGCCGTTTACCATTTAATGTAATAAATCAGTATACAGTAAGATGTAAGAGCAAACACAGCAAATCATTTACTTGGAATAAGTTCCTCTCTCTAACCTTGATTTCCAACCATATTATAATTTTACCCGAAAAACCAAAAAAAAAATTGTTTTCATTTCTAAATAAGACAATTCTACAGTATTTTCTTGAGACAAAGTGTTAACTTTGTTTTGCCTCGCCAAATAAAGTTGACGTAGCGGAGGATTTTCAACCCAATCGCACACACCGAATAAATTGTTTCAGACTCCAATTCATGGTATAGAAGACATCAAGCTATCTGACGTGAATCCAACAAATTAGGGAATTTAAAAACTTTCTTTCTTCAAAAGCTATAGCATTCAATAGAATGATACCAATATGAATAGAAGTACATGTAATAAGGATCACTTGTTTTGTTTTTGAGGGTTGTGTGTCATAATTCAGTCACATGAGAGCCTTTCGGTCCAATGTTGGAAGCAAACAACTTGCGGTGTCTGTGGTAGAATATTGTGACCTGATACAAGGCAGCCCAAGACGGAATAAATGGTGAAATAAGATTAAATTCTTACAGCGTGGTAGCCTGCTCACTTTTTATTTCCCGCTTCTAACACTCTTAGAAAATATGGCTGTAATTGAACCCTTTACGGTTCTTCAGTGATGGCTCTGGTTGAACCCTTTTTGTTTCTGTATGAAACCCTCACAGCAACTGTTCTAAGTATTTATCCCTGTCTTCTTATATCCAAGAACCGTTTTTGTCGTAATGGTTTGATATGGAACCATCCTATTTTCTAAAGAACATTCAAGAACCATTTTTGCTAAAACTATAGAGAGCACCAGGACTAATGAAGATGAGTTAAAATCTCATTGGACAATGGAAATGTCCTTATTGCTAATAAGCATACTCACCTTGTGTCATAAAAGCTTCAGATGATTCCATTCCCAAGCGTTAAATTCTACACGAAAACCTGTGCTGTTCCCTTGCATCATTGATGGTCCAGGAAAAGCTGTTCTCAGGAGGTATTTCTACGTCGAGATCTGTGCTCTTAGCCGCGCCACCGATTGTCAAGGGGGACTTTTACACGAAACCCAATGCTAACACCAGACATTACTGATAGTCCAGGAGAATGGTCATCCTTTGAAAGTTTCTTTCAAAATGTATACATACTCAATTAACGGAATAATATTCCTCACCAAAATGGACTTTGAAATAAAAAACGACAAAGGGGTCCCTCAAAGCCTTACATCTTTACCCCAACATTTTACCGGTGTGACAGATAAATAACTCTTCAATGAAAAAATTTAGGCTATACAATCCATTCATAGCAACAAATTAAAATATGACCTTTTACCGATGAAGCGCTTTGCTCCTGACAAACCGCTTCATAAAATAAAATCAAAATACTCCAAACTTTAAACGCTCGTAAGTGAACACACACACACGTCCACAAGGATACGCAACATTAACAATACTATTCTGACATAGAAATTTAAATATCGTTGGACCCTTCATATATATGTGTCCGATTAGGTTTCAAGAACTCCAAAAATAGCTGGTGGTTAACACTATATGGTGTCGTATCTCTTTTGAAAAGTATACAAAAGTCCTCTCCCGGTAGACATGGAGATTAGCATCTTTGTAAAGTGGAAATGGCCGTAAAAGCAATGTAAATTTGAGTTTTATCCCAGTTCACATATACAATTCTAGTTTTTCTTTTCAAAATGTATACATACTTACCATTCGGTTCAATATTCCCCACCAAAATGGGCATTGGAATGAAAAACGACACTGGAGACCTCGAAGCTTTACTTCGTTACACAAACTTTCTACAGCTGAAACAGACAAATAATTCCTCAATTTAAATATTATGGCTATACATTTATAACTAAAAATTATATATGACCGCAGTCGCTGTAATCATATTCAGAGATATGGGGCATCGGGGGATAAGCCATTTTTCGGGCAGAAATCATTTTCTGTTCAAGTTTCTTTTTGGAACCTTATATTGACTTACACCTGCTGTCGGCACGATAATGCATAGCTAGACCGTTACATACACTTTGAAGGCGTTTCAGAAAAGTTATGTTAACACAGAATAAATAACAATAGTAAGATCATCAAGCTTTGTTTGGATTCAATTGTAAGACCTCCAAGCTTAGTTTGAATTTGTACTTGAAGTCTCTCGGCAGTCAGAGACAAATTCTCTCCCTTAAATGTCCAAGACGGCTGAATGGTCGACAGTCTTTCGTGCTTTAACTTGTATATCAGTGCCGACATATTTGCCTTGGGGGATGCGTCGCCATAATTGAACCAACATGGCACCAAGTTCCTGCAATTTCTGTGGAAGGTTCCTTACTTGACGGAGTCTTCTGCCCAACACATCCCATACATGTTCTATGGG
This sequence comes from Mopalia vespertina, assembly GCA_030265115.1. NCBI lineage: Eukaryota > Metazoa > Mollusca > Polyplacophora > Chitonida > Mopaliidae > Mopalia > Mopalia vespertina. The sequence goes on along the minus strand of JAQQZZ010113356.1, from coordinate 49 downwards.
ATTAGGGTCGGGAGACCTTGAGGGCCACTCCATGACATTGATGCCAGCA
>JAQQZZ010113345.1:0-15193 GCA_030265115.1 Mopalia vespertina | reverse complement strand
ACAGTGTGAAGTGGATAATCTGTCATATAAGTGAAATACCCTTGAGTACGACATTAAACCCCAATCAAACAAACAAACAAACACAATGTGGCTCCAACAACCCTGAAGGTGGTATCTATGAGACTTTCTTACAGTTTTCCCCCGTATTTAAGCAAAGAACTGTGTGAAATGGACAATCTGTCGTCATATAATATACCCTTGTGTACGGCATTAAACCCCAATCAAACAAACATATCAAGTCATGTTAAATAAACAAACTCATATTTAACTTAAAATATAAAAAATTTCTAATAATTATATTTCAGATCCGGCAAAGGGTGAATGTGTTAGCTCTAAAAACACAGAAGCAGTGGGGTCTTTCCCAGCATTTGAACAGTTGTTGAAAGATGTGGGAGGAGGAAGTGTCAAACCAGTTCAGTTAGTTCAAGGTGAGAGAGTTATTTATGGCTGCCAGTTAAGATGTTCAACCCCAATCGAACAATCGCCCATGGCTGTGGCTTAGTGTTGAAAAATCTAAAGCCCAATTCACACCGGACGCGATGCGACGTCGCGTCGCTTGGGTCTTGTTCACACTGGGCGCTGCACGACACGCTTCATTCCTATGCTTTAACATTGGTTGACGTCACAACGCAAACGAATAACGTCATAATGCTTTGTAATAGAACAGGCGACAGCAGCGTGACTGTCGCGCGACAATAGTATCTTGTATAAACTTTATTACATAAAAAGTAGTGTTTTACATTATTTTCATGCAGCGCGACAATCACGTCACGTCTGGTGTGAATTGGCCTTAACACTACTTCAGGTTACCGTTAAAAGTAGGGCATCCATCTGTCAACCATAGGGTATATGAGTGAGTCACATGATGTTGCTCCGGCAATCGCAGGGGTGGTTTTTACCAGGTTTCCCACCGTAATTAGGCATGTAACAGTGTCAAGTGGAAAATCCGTCATAAAAGTGAAATACCCTTGAGTATGATGTTAAACCCCAATCAAAATAATAAGCAAACCAATCGAACAATGAAAACTGTTTGTTTGATTTGGGGTTAACACTGTACTTAAATGTTCACAAGCATTTATAAAAACTTATTTTCATCTGACAAAACAGTTTTAAAAACATACTTCCTTGAGTCGAAAATGTAGTTTTAGTTTTTGATATTTAATTTAACGATAAAAAACGGTTTAAAATAGTGAAAAATCTTATGCACTGGATTGGTCAGAAGCTTGATGATGTAGGCGAATGGGGGAAAAGGTCAATGTTAAACCCCCATACGGCTATGTCATAACTCTTTGCAGGAAGGTCTTTATTTGGTGAGATATCTATTAATTGAAACATAGTTGTTTGTTATAATTTAACACAATTAGCTTTATTCATTACCACAAATGATCAATGCAGCCCCCAAAAAACAGGAATTCCCTTTTAAGGTTATTTCACTCACATAACTGCGTGGCTGCCGAATGTGTGAAAGAAACCACCCTCAAAACAACTAGCAACAAAGAAAGGCAAGATGGGACAAACACAATGAACAATATGAGACTAGACAATCTTGACACACAAAAATAAAGAGGCAAACAAAAGATCGGTTTCTTGTTGCCCCATGGCTAAGAGAGCACCAGGGCAACAATAAGCTAAGGAAAGCACACTTCAATGGTAGGTGGCCCTCGGGCTAAGGGCAGTTTGTTTGAAGAGTACCAATGCTGTCTTTACTTAGCACTGGAGGAAGATTAACTTTTCAACATTATGGAAATGCTTCACATCTTGGTTGTGCTAGTGTCCGTTATCGTTGAAATACACAGCCTTCATATATGTGAACTACCCTTAATCACGGCGTCAAACACCAATCAATCAATCAATGGTAGGGGTTTTAAGTATAACTAATGACCTTGTTCTTTATTTCAGGCTCCCCTTGTAAGAACTTTCAGGGATATTGTGACTCTCGGCTGAAATGCCGGCAAATTGACTCAGACGGTGCTTTTAAGAGACTGCTTAATTTCTTTGATGCCACAAGCTTGGAGAATGTGCGGGTTTGGATGGAGGTATGTGTCTTTAGTATTGACTTAAATATTTTTTGAATAAATGAAGAGAGAAAAACCTTTTTGCCCACCAGGATTCAAACCCGGAACCTTTAGGTAACAGGTTTAACACTTGACCGACTGAGCTGCAGAGGCTCGTGGCAGAATGGGTCTCACATGCTAACCCAGTGAAGATGGTAATTTTCAAGCAAGCAAATTTTTCTCTCTTCATTTATTCAAAATATATATATAATGTTAGTTTCAGATGTTTAGTTTTTATTAATAATAATAGGCCGTGGCTAAGTGGATAGTGTGTCTGCTTACTTTTCCTGTATGAACCTCTATGTACCGTCACTGGGTTCGAGGCCGCCTGTCAACCATTAAGTATGTGAGAGTCATAGATGTGGCTCTGGCAATCAATTTGAGTTGATCAAAATGTGTTTTTTAGTATGCCAACAAAAGATAATATTAACAAGGTTTACGTGGTTTCTCCTTGATTTTTCAACCTATCCATTAAAGTGTATTGTGATGTCTGTATCTCTTTAAAGCTTTTGAGCCTGTGGCCGTGGTTAAGTTGTCATTGTGTTAACGTACTTATCTTATTTCCATGTACCGCTCACAGATTTGAGTTTGTATGTCACTCTCAAGATCAGACATTCAGAAGGGTGGTTTTTACACGGTCCCCCCCCCCCCCCATATCTGTATTCATATATTTTGATTTCAGGCATATTGATGGGTTTTTATAGGTTTCCCTGCGGTCCCCCCCAATATCTGTATTCATCTATTTATTTTGATTTCAGGCATATTGGTGGGCTGTGATGTTGATGTGTATTGGACTGATCCTACTGATGGCTGGGTTTATCAAGCTGTGCTCGTACAGTACACCAACGGAAAACCCAAAAAGGAAGCCGCGAAGACAACACAAAGAAATTAGAGAAGTCAGTCCACTACAAGATGCGGTAAGTTGTTATTTTCATAAACGTTGCATGAGTTGATGGAAAAAGTAGAAAAATGACTTATGTGAATCTGTAAAAGGAAATATCAAGATTAAAAATGAAGAAAATTGATGACACGAAGTGTGAAACTGTGTGATCATCGATCACTTAAAGTAGATGTGTATGTTTTAAAAACCGAAATTTTTATATGGTGATCTTCTGACATGAAATAGCGGGTGGTTGGAGGGAGCTTCATGTTGCTCTGGGGCTCTCAGAGCTAAAGGGGAACAGGAAGCCGATCTGTTTGTGGTGTCTGTATTGCGTCCTGTTTTTGTCCTGTATTTGTCCTATCTTGTCTTTGTTTGTTGCCAGTGTGTCGAGGGTGGTTTCTTTCATCCATTGGGCTAACACGTCCTCATATAAGTGAAATACCCTTGAGTACGACGTAAAACCCCAAACAAACAAACAAACAAACAAACAAACAAAACGATGTAGGTGTCAAACACAATTTTTTTCTCCCATTGGACAAAAATAAAAGTGTCTATCAAATGATCATATTGCCTGAGGCTACATGAAAAGTCATAATTAAGTCATCAAATGACATATAAATATTTAGTTTGTACTTGGTATTTTGTCAATTTATTTGTCAAAGACCTAGCACACGTTTGTTAGACAGCAGCCTCTTGGCCTTGTGCTCTAGGAGGACAGCAGGAAGCCTATATATTTGTCTTACATCTTATCTTTGTCCTTTCGCATCTAGGCTGGTTTCCTTCCCCAATTGGGGTTTAGCCCTTTTTTCAATTTATTTATTTATTTTTGGTCACAAGTAGTTTTTGTTTTCATTACTCATACATATGCACATGGATTTGATTCGGGTTCCTTATTGGATATTCAAGGGCCCTTTCCACAAAGCAAACTTAGACTAAGTTCATCTTAATTGCCATGGCAACCAGCACTGAAGGAATTGTGTCGTGGTGGTAATTAAGATCAACTTAGGCTATGATCGCTTTGTGGAACAATACCCAGGGGCCTGTTGCTCGAAAGAGTGTTAGCCCCTAACACCAGATTAAATCCCTAATACCGGGTTAGAGATAGACCTTCAACATGACGTGACGTCATCTTATAGCGGATTAAATTTAATAGTGCTTCCAGCAACCGGCCCCTGATCATTTAAAATACATGTTGCGCTGAGTTCATCAACTAGTGGATTGTTAGGTTTACCAACAACATTGAGCTGGGAGCTTCCTATCACTCTATCACTGTGTATTAGTGGTTAGCCAGTACGCTTACTAATCCTACCGTTCACAGGATCAGGCCTGTTTGTCAATCCCGAGGTATATGAGTGAGTCACATTATGTGGCTCCAGCAATCGTGGGAGTGGTTTTTACGAGGTTTCCTCTCGGTTTTCCACTGTAATTAGTCAAGGAACAGTGTGAAGTGGACTATCCTTCGTCATATAAGCAAAATACCCTTGAGTATGATGCTAAACCCCAATCAACCAAGGAAGCAAACGATTCACATTTACCTCATTGGGCTGGCGGAGTATGGTTTTCAGATTATGTTTGTTTTTGAAAAATTTCTGTATTTATGAACAAATTCATCCATACAAGGGTACTGCCTCTCCCCCACACCCTCTTGGGTGGAGGGTTGGAAGGGAGCTTCCTGTTGCCCTGGAGCTCTTTTTAACTAAGGCAACACGAAGTTGATCTGTTTGTGATGTCTTTGTATAACGTCCTGCGATTGTCCTGTCTTGTCTTTGTTTCCTACCAGTACTGGCAGGCAGTTCATGTCATATGAGTGAAATAACCTTAAGTACGGCGTTAAACCGGTATTCATCCATTTTTTGCCATGGCAAAAAACCCCAAATAATGTTTAATTTATTTTGTATTTATTTTTAACTTTAATTGACATATAATTATTTAAAACATATCAAAACCAACAAGTTTCTAGAATTGTATGTCTCTTCAACTTTTCTATATTTGTGCTGAAGATTTGAAACAGTAACTGCAAAATGTGTAAGTGGGCAGTTTGGGTGTTAATAAACTTTATTGTATCCATCTTCAGCATTGCTATACTAAAATGATCCTAATTACATATAAGTAACCCATAAATATAATTTAATTGATTTGTTTGATTGGGCTGTGTACCCCTCTATAGGTTAATTCACTCATATGTAGCACACCAGCCCAATGAGTGTGAATAAAAAACTTTGACATCAGCATGTATTCAGTTGGCAGCATGCTTGTTGTTTTATAACAATAATAAACTATATTGTATCCATCTACAGCATTGTTATACTAAAATGATGCTAATTACATATAAGTAACCCATAAATATAATTTTATTTATTTATATTATTATTTTTATTTGTTTGATTGGGCTTTTATACTTTACTGTAAGTTACTTCACTCTAATGCAGCACACCAGTGTGAATAAAAACACTTTGATATCATTGGCAACAAACAATGACAAGAGTGAATAATAACCACACCTCATACAAAACACATGTAAAACAGGTGAGCTTCATGTTGCCCCTTTGCTCTGAGAGCACCGGGGCAACATGTATCTTCCTCCTTCCCAATTGCACACAATACACGGTGGGTGGATGGAGAAAGCTTCCTGTTCTATGGTAGCTCAGATGCAATACACAGCAATGTTTTGCATTGTGAATTAGAACAGGTGCCCTTTGGTTAAGGGTAGTTTGTTTGATGCTGAGCAAACCTGTCTCGCACTGGAGGAAGATTAGTTATCCAGCAATGCAGAACACTTGACTTTTTTTTTGTTGTGCAAGTGTCAGTACTGTCTGAATACATTGTCATCATATAAGTGAAATACCCATGAGCACGGCGTAAAACACCAACTAATCAATAAGTCAACCCATTTGTAGACTCTTTAAGAGCTGAGGCATGTAAAACTGAAAGTATATGATAATAGGCTTGATAACGATCTGTGGAATGAGATAGAAATGTAGTGTCTATTAAATTTTAAAGATGTTATCCATACCAAGTCTTTCCATCTCATACTAATAATAATTTTTAAACGAATAACCATTCTGTAGCCAAACTTCTGAATCATCAGTCATATTGTTTAACGGTTTACCATCTCTGATTTTAAATATTGTCATCTGTCTCGAGAGATTTCTTTCAACCATTGGAAAGGCTGGAACTTTGTCAAATTCTTAAGTACATGTACGGCAGAAAACCCTAATCTTAAGAACAAAATTACTCTTTGTGTGTGGCTCATGGCTGTGGCTTAGTGGTAAGCATGTGCACTTACTAATCTTACGTCAATGTACTGTTCACAGGATGGAGTCCGTCTGTCGACACTCAGGTATATGAGCGAGTCACAAGATGTGGCTCTGGCAATCGCGGTGGTGGTTTTTAAGAGGTTTCCTCCGGGTTTTCCACCGTAATAAGGCAAGGAGCAGTGTGAAGTGGACAAACCATCGTCGTATAAGTGAAATACCCTTGAGTACGACGTTAAACCCCAATCAAACAAACAAACAAACCATCAGGTCTGTCGACCATTATATTGCTGAAATATGCACAATTATGAATTAAAACCCCAATAAAATACACATTTTTGAAATGTGAATCTTTAGGCAAGCTTTTAGCACCACTTCATCATGACTGCCAAAATTTCTTCTTAAGCTATATGTCTCTTTATGATATATATCTTGTAAGACAAGTACATTCTAAGATAATAGCCTTTTGAGATAAATGTTTTTTAAAATAAAAGCCTCTTAAGATAAATGTCTCTAAAGATAATTGCCTCTTAAGATAATTGCCTTCCAACATAATATTGTCTAAAGCTATATGCCTCTTAAGATAAATTCTTCTTAATATATGTCCCCTAAGATTAATGCCTTCTAAGATAATATCCTCTTAAGATAATATCTTTTTAATATATGTCTCCTAAGATAAATGCCTTCTATGATAAATGCCTCTTAAGATAAATTCTTCATCGATTAAATGCCTTAAGATATAGCCTCTTAAGATAATTGCCTTCTAACATAATATCCTCTTAAGATAATATCTTCTTAAGATAATATCTTCTTAATATATGTCTCCTAAGATAAATGCCTTCTAAGATATATGTCTCCTAAGATAAATGCTTTCTAAGATAATATCCTTTTAAGCTATGTATGCCTTTTAAGATTATAGCCTCTTAAGATAAATGACCAAAATAATGACTTATCGGGTATGTGCCAATGTGCTTCAATATACCAACAATACTGCAAATAATTACAAATGTTACTGCCTTTGTTAATTTCTGTCTTAATGCTAATGGTTTTTTTCTGTTAATTTCCATCTTAATGCTAATGATTCTTTCTGTGTTATTATTATACTAGCATTATGCAAGGAGGCGTAACCCACCACCCTATTCTATATCAAGTGAATGTTGAGGGTTAAACATGTAAGGGTTTCAGATATTCAAAAACCCCACTAGCTAGTGCCTGATTGTTGTAAACTTGCTGGCTTTAGTTAGTATGAAGTAACCAATCAGAGAAAAAAAACAACATTTTTTTGTTCACAATCACATGCCCCATATACTGTTTTAAACTGAGATTTTTTAAAAAAAATTTTTTCTCTCTAAATTTGAAATCTTGTTTTACTAAGAATTTCGTTTTGAAAATGTGATTTAGGCTTTATTGTAGAATCTATCAGAAAAGCAAACAGATTTTTTTTTTTCTGTCAGTCAGATTTTGTGAAAAAAAAATTCTGTGATTACCCAAAAGTAAATAAAACAAAATTTCAAAAGTGTTTAAAACCTACTTATTTCTTACAACCACCTTCATTCTTTTATTTTGCCAAACCACGGTGGATTGTTCCATAAATTCTGTCAAACTGGCGCTGCTCTACAAAGCCTTCATGACATTACATATCACTCACATGGTCACCATAGCAACTGCGTTTGCTTTAATCTGTGAGGGCTTTGTAAAACCGTGCTCTGTAAAACCGTGCTCTGAACACATTTCATTAATAAAAGGTATTTTTTCTTCCTGATGGTTACTTCAGTGCTTCTGTCACCTGAGCTTACGTGAAATGCAGATTTTATTATAGCATTATTTTTTTATTTCTTTACTTTTTGGATAACAATCTAACAACGCAATTTAATTTAAAAAATATTTTGGTCTGGTTATTATTTCTTATAGTTTCACCTGAAATATTTATTTTTAACAGGAATTTAGAAATAATTGTATGATGTAAATTTTGGTGCATGGGAAAATCTAACAAATTTGATAAAATATTAGTCTTTGTAATTAAAACATGATAGAGTATGATTTATCATTTGTTCTTCCCTGTGACCTTCAATGAATGGTATTATCTGGTGAGTTTTCTTGGTTCAATTCTGTTCCGGAAATGTTGTGTGCCCCAAAAATGGAAAAAAACAAATTTAAATATAGGTCTAAATTAATTAAGAGAAACTTTTGTCATCAAATTTCTGTCTAAATCAAGCCAAATGGCTGACAAATACATGATGACCACGCTATGATGAATTTGTGTCAGGAATGTGGAATATTGTAAAGAAACTCCTAGATAATACACTACAATTACAATGTAGCTTGAGCTTAATACTGGCGCTTGGAGATAAGACAGCAGGATTACATCCCTTTGCGAAATGACGTTGTCACTTTATGGCAAGGTTGGGCAGCCTGCCTGCCTATTCTTTAACATTATGGGTTGTCAGTTTTCAGAAAAATATAGCTTTGAAATTGTTCCTTTTGCAAAAAATAACATTCCAATTTCCAAGCTATGAGAAACGGAAACTCGTAAGGTATTGCCTATACTACCCATGTTATATAAGTTTTGCATTGACCCTCCCTTGCCGAAAAGCAATAATGTTATTTTGCAAAGAGATATCAGTCTGTTGTTGTTGTACTGTCATGACTCCAAACCTCCGTCTGTATTGTTTTAGTTGTTTAGGCTTCTGTTTGCTGCTCTAGAAAATTTCATGTTTTTGTTATTATTTGCTGCGACATCATGATTACATTTCTTATCAAGATAATTTGGAATATGTACTCTGTCAAAGATTACCCCCTTATTTCATATAAATCTTTTTTTTCTTCTTCTTTCTTTGTGACCCATATGTAATGCTAGTTTTGCTTTGTGTAGCTTCAGTTTTTCTTCTGCTTGAAAATGCTCGGTGTCTTTGATTTCTTTATTGTTATAAGACAATGACGGGCTGGTCATGTGTATTTTACAGTGCCCAAATTATTGTGTATAATTTGTATCATGGCCCTTCACCTCTGAAAGATATCAGGCTTCGTGGAGACGCAATAATTCAAAGGTAGAAAATGAATCCAAAATCCTCACCTCACTTGCTTTCCTTTGAGAAAGGACAACAGTATATTGATTTAGGGAATCTTTTTTCAAAGAGAACTGTGTGAAATTGTCTGACTAAGTTACTTGTTGAAGTTAAAATAGAAAAACTTGAATTTTCAGAGCCTCGGTTTGGTTGCCAAAAATCTTGAAAATTTGGCAGGGAATCGATTTATTCTCATTTGCAGGATTTTTCTGGTAACCAGTAAGATAGTCCTGTAAAATGGCCCAGAGCTTAAAATGATGTTAAAGTAGGTCACAGGACCAGCTAGTCTGTATGTCTGGCAAAAAGGCAACATCAGTCATTTCTTTATGTTGTGTCTTGTGATTGAGCTGTATTGTTGTTGTTTGTTGCCAGTTGTGTTTACGGTGATTTCCTTCACCTATTGGGCTGTCACACTATCATGTAGGTGGAATAACCTTAAGTTCAGAGCAGGCCGTAATCAGATAATCAGGTACCCTAAATCACCTCAAATTTTGTCCATGACAAATTCTAACTTTTCTCTTGGTGTGACAGTATTGCAGAATTGTAATCGAACAAATTTATGTTTTCTGAAAAATGTTGATGCTTTCTAACTGAAAAGTTCATCTTCTGCTTCTCAGACACAATTTACAAATCTTTAAAATAGCTTCCAAAATAGTAATTTTATGGACAAATTTGAGGTGATTTACTGATTTAGGTTAGTTGTGAATTGGACTGCAGCATTCATTTGATACACCAATGACAAGTCAAGTCTTCCTGTCGACCCCAGGTATAGAAAGGAAATTTTCAGAGGACTGTAGGGATTGATCTTGTTTTTGCAAGGTTTCTCTTTCGGCATTCCTTCATGAAATAGGAATGTAAAGTAGACATATACCCTTGGGTATGATGCTAAACACAAATCAAACAGGCAACCCAATTTTCCAAAATTCTGCAGTGTGAAACATTCTTGTCCTTTCTCTGTATAATAGCTAGTTGTGATAATTTCGAAGTTTTGTTCAAAGTACTACATTGTATCGATATTAATATTATTTTAACATACTTACATGTAATTATCGTACCTCTTCTAATATTTTGGGCAATTATGAAGTCTGCACAGTGGTTAGTGGGTGGTCTCCCTTTGATCTATGTCAAAGGTCAATTCTCATAATTTTCACAAAATTACACGCATTGCTGCCGTTCTTTGAGCGATATAATTAGGATGTAAAACACCAATGAAATAAATAAATGTAACATTTTTGAATGCTCTGTCTGAAAGAGTTAGACAATGCTGTTCCTCCATGCAGATCTGTTGTGCTATAGAGTCTGTCTAATTTAAAAACAGGCCGGAATGTTAGAAGTTTTACGGTAATTAAAAATGGCTTTAATAAATTTTCAGCACACCCCATTATGGAACGATACTCACAGTAAAACAAATCAAGAACAATCAGTCTTTTAATTCAATTCACCTGAGCAGGTAATTTGTTCAAATATTTATGGGTATCTGTAGCTCAGTGGGTATTTTGTTATACCTGTTAGCCAAAGGACCCACTTCTGACTGCTGGTGGAGGCTTGCAAATTTGTCTTTTTCTACATTTATTAAATATACTCGAGTCTATTCTGCTTTGGAACAAGTTTTGTTAGATGCATTTAGAGCATGGCACATTATATTAGTTTGTTAGGGCCAGAGAGAGACTTTTTTGATCATTAGCTGTTTCTAGACATTTTGGATCATTACCTATTTCTAGACATTTTTGATCATTAGCTGTTTCCAGACATTTTGGATCATTAGCTATTTCTAGACATTTATGATCATTAGCTGTTTCTAGACATTTTGGATCATTATCTGTTTCTAGACATTTCATATGATTAGCTATTTCTAGACATTTTGGATCATTAGCTGTTTCTAGGTTTCCAGAGTGTTCAAACCAATAGGCACTACTAGATTTTTTGAACCATTAAAAATTTGCATAGTTTTTGGACCATTAACCATTTTAAAGTTTTTTTGACCATTAGCCAATTGAAGACATTTTGGACCATTAGCCAATTGAAGACATTTCGGACCATTAGCCAATTGAAGACATTTTGGACCATTAGCCAATTGAAGACAGGCCTGTGCTATAATCTTTTCCGGCAGAACCTTAAAATCGGTCCTCTAAAATTTGTTAAGATAACCTAACATTGCATTTGCCACTGCTTCGCTGATTTTTTATATACATAAATGAGCATTTATGAAAACCAAAGCCATATTACTTTATAACACAAACTTCATTGATGATCAGATTGACAAAATTTGTCAAAATCAGAAGCAAAATGCAAATTAAAACGAACATGGCATACAATTTGGGAAACCTATACATTGGTCCTTCTAAAATTAGTTTGAATAACTATGAAAAGACCCCATTTGGTCTGTTCTCCCCAACAACACAGGTCTGCAAGACTATAAGTCATTTTGTAGACACCAGCCAACTTACGATAGTAAAACAAGTGAAATGCCCTTGAGCACAGCATAAACAAGCCTTCTAATTTGAGATGAATGGTCTGTTGTAAAGCACAGGACAGCATGCCTCAAATCACAAGGGCAGGTGGTTGGAGGGAGCTTCCTGTTGTCCTGCTGCTTTCTGAGCTAAAGAGGAACAGAAATCCATTATGTTTGTGATGTCTTTGTATTGTCCTGTATTTGTCCTGTGATGTTTTTGTTTGTTGTCAGTAGTCTCAGGGGGTGGATTCTTCCACCCATTAGGCTGGCACCCTGTCATGTGAGTGAAATAACTTTAAACATGGCGTTAAACCCCAATTAAAGAAACAAACAAACAAATCGCAAGGCCTGTCCAACAATCAATCAATCGAGCAATCAGTCCTATATGGGCATCTTTTCTTAAGCTATTAGCCATTCTTAATCCAAATTTCTGAAGAATTTTATCCACCAAATTTATTTGGTATTTGGTTTGGTGAATTGGTTAAAATGTATCTAGGGTCCTGATGTTCGATGTTTATGGCATTTTATACCTTGGTTGTGCTAGTGTCAATTATTGCTGGAATACACCGCCATCATACAAGTGAAATACCCTTAAAACACCAATCAATCTATCAATCATACAAATGATCGAGTTCGTCTGTCGATCATATGGTATATGAGTGAGTCACATGATGTGACTTCAGCAATCGTTGGGGTTGTTTTTACAACGTTTCCTCTCGGCTTTGCACTGTATTTTATAGGCAAGGAACAGTTTGAAGTGGACAATCCATTGTCATATAAGTGAAATACCCTTAAGTATGATGATAAACCACAATCAAACAAAAACATCATTTGTTCTATAAACTTTCAAAGTTTGAAAGGCTCGCTTTCTTGACATCACACTTTTTTACTTCGGTTTTTTTTCCACAAAATTTGGCTAAATGTTGAGGGTTCGAGAGAGTAAACAGCCTTTTTACAAAAACTTGTGGTGATAATGTTAGAATAAATTGTCCCATTGACACCAATTGCTTCACTGCTGGGTCAAACTTATTAAAATCAGATCTCAAAAACGCTCCCCATGTTTTGTTTGTCGCTGTATTGAGATCTAACGCAATCACCCCTCCTACGATGTCGATTGGTTTCTTAAATTGACAAATTAAAGAGCTGCTTCTCAATTCTGGTTTGCAAAAGTTGAAGATTTCCGCTGACAAACCGAAGTTTACCGACTTTGTAGTTTTACATGACCAACAGATACATGCATGCACAATCAACAAACACCATTCAAATAATAAACTTTGAGTAGAATTGCATTTTTCCCTGTTTACATGCGACCTACAACATCAACACAGAAGAAAATCGGACAACTTCTGCTTGTTTTGGCTAAATTTGGTGTTTACCATGGCCCCATGTTATCTGTGTTTTTATTGGACAACTGAAACTGTGACAGGCTGCTAGAAACTCCTGGAAATATAATACTCCGTTTTAAAGTACAATAATATTTTGAAAAAAACATTTTTAATTGTTGAAAAATCTGGGCAAATCTTCACTTTTGGTTCAATTAATAAATTCCTCTATACTGTAGAAGCTAAAAAGCTAAAAAAGAAAAGCTTAATGCAGTCATTTACTTCAAATGCCTGCAAATGTTGCTTATGCTTTGTTTTGTTTCCTACAGTTAAATAAAAAAAAAAATACAAACTGACTGCAAGAAAGTAATTTTTTTTGTAATAATCAAATATCAGTTTTGTTAATATAAGTTTTCTAATAAAATTCTCAATTGTATCCTGAAAACTCGTTGTAATTTTGCTGCCAGTGTCATCAAATGTGATTTCTTTCACATATTAAGCTGGCACACCTTCATATGAGTGAAATAACCTTAAGTAGGACGATTAACCCAAATCAATCAAACATACAAATAAAGTATAGTTGAATCTGTCAACTTCAGACCAATAAATACACTAGTTTGGGATGTGGGCATCGCAATAATGTTTACTGTAGTTGAGTTCTTATTGGTGTTAGCGCACATAAATGAGCAATAGTTAAAATTCTTCCAATATCCAGAAATTAGCCTTTGGAAGAGCTGCTTTGCCTATTGCCACTGTGCCTATTGCCGTTACAATTGTAGTTTAGATTTTTTTTCAATGCTTGAATAAGCACTACAAGTAAAACTAACAAAAACATGTATCATGTAATGATATGTTTAATGCACGGTGTGTTTTTTAACACAATACTTGCCCTCTAACTAAGGGCAGTTTGTTTGAAGAGTAGCAATGCGGTCTTTACTTAGCATTGGAGGAAAATTAAATTTCCAACATAATGGTGTTGCAACAGCAAATCTGTTTTGCATTCTCTGAATGTCCTGTCTAGTTATTGGTTAATGTCTTTGACTTCTACAATGGTTTCCTTGATCCGTTTGGATGGCATTTTGGAATCCATAATTCAAGAAAGGCACTATAGTATTTACATCATAAATACATATTGGTTATTAATTGGAATTATGTCCATCTCTGCAACTTTAAAGTGGGATATACGTAATGAGAATCTCATTAAAAAATGTGATCAAGTGAGGTAATGTGATCTTTCAAGTAGACCCTCTGATTCTCTTTCATCAAGGGAGGTAATTTGATCCTTCAAGTAGAACCTCTGATTCTCTTTCATCAAGGGAGGTAATTTGATCCTTCAAGTAGACCCTCTGATTCTCTTTCATCAAGGGAGGTAATTTGATCTTTCAAGTAGAACCTCTGATTCTATATTGATGGAATGGGTTGTGTGAATAGTCTTAGCGGATTGTTTGATTCCTAATCGAATGATTTTTTAAAATACGTTTCAGCTGCTTTTCCATTGATTTAAAAAAAAAAAAAAAAAAAGGGTTTGCAAACTGTTAAGTTATAAATTTAATGAGTTGTGTGAGTAGGCTTTTCAGACTATTTAATGAATATAAAGGTGAGCAGAACTGCTTTAAGATTATTTTTAATTTCTTACAAATAGCAAAATAGCCCTGCTGGGCCTTTGGGAAGACTAGCTTATCAAGTTACCCAGCCTAATTTAAGATATTATTATTATTATTATTAAAAATGTATTATTCAATTATCAGCCCTATCTACACAAAATATGCATGTGCAGTGGGGGTGGCCAGTTCACAGCATGTAGACATTTTTATTATTTTCTAACTTACACTCCCAAAGTGTATAACCCCCTCCGCCGTTATCGATTATGGTCATTATTTGTAATAGTGCATGATTTATATGGTATCGAGCATGAAAAGTCCGACCAAATGAAGCTGTAGATTGTTTTAGCGACCAGTTTTACTTTACTGTCAATCAGGGGCTTAGCCAGAAATCAAAACTATGGTGTCCAAAATGGTTATTTTGCTTCACTTTTCAAATAACTAGGTGTCCATTTTGGGCAGTTTTCATATCTCCTGCATGTTAAAGTTTCTTAAAACAGGGTGTCCAAACAAGGGCTTAGGCAGACACCCGCCCCCCCGTCCAAATGGACACCCTGAAGTG
>JAQQZZ010113334.1:0-15194 GCA_030265115.1 Mopalia vespertina | reverse complement strand
TGATGTCTCAAATTGAGTTTATTCTCCAGCTTAACTACCATTTAGGGTAGTTAAATTGGGCGTCTATGAACCCCTGCTGTAGAAAAAGAAGTGTAATATTGTAGAATATTATGAAACTGGATTTAATACTGAATGCAGACTATGATTATTTTGTTGACAAAAAGATTTAATTTAAAATGCTCTTTTTATAGTTAAAAATTCATTGACCTTAACTTGGGTGTAAATATTCTGGGAACCCATTCATTTTGTGCAGCCCACTGTCTTTGGCCACTTTGTAAGGATAGTAGCAATAATGTCTGTACATAAGGCTGAAGGAAGATTAACTTTCCAATGCAGACAGAGAATTCATATTGTATGGCTGTGCTATTGCACTTACTGTCACTGCCATCTTAAATGTGATACAAGCTTAAGCATTGCTTGATGAACCAATCTATCGGTTTAAAACTAATTTTACTTTAAAAACTCCCTGGCAAGTCAGGTCCATTTTTCTACAAAACATTACGGCATAAAAAGTTGTGTATTGGTAAGATATCATTGTTAGCAGCTTCAAGCACTAGCCAAATAATTGCACGTTCGTAACTTCTGAGTATATTTCCTTGTTACAGGCAAACACCCAGCCTAATCACCAGGAACCCAACATGGAACTTCCCTTAGATTTGAATGGTGATGAGGACAGTGACTGCTTGCTGGACGAGCTTGATTTTGATTCTCTATTCACGAACGACATGAATCCCACGTCCCCACCAGGTGTCATGCTTCAAAACACATCGATTCTCCAGGAAGGGCTCTCAGGTGGAGGACCAAGATCCCCCGGCATCAACAACTGGCAGAATATGGTGGGTACATGCCTTGAGCAGTTCTATTCCCCTCCAATAGCTGACACTTCAACAATACTTTTATGGAGCACCAGTAGTGCTTGGTCATCATTTGGGGGAAATATCTTTCAGACTTCTCAGAGCAAAGGGGCAACATGGAGCCAATCTGTGTTATGTCCTGTATTTGTCCTGTCTTATCTTTGTTTGTTGCCAGTGGCGTCTAGGGGGATTTCTATCACCCATTGGGTTGGCACGCCATCCTGTAAGAGTAATAACCTACAGAGCAGCTTTAAACCTTAGACAAACAAGCAAACAACTAATTAAATAATGTGCAGGGGTGGAAATGTTTAAAATATTTTGTCAGACATTTTTCCAATTTTGTCCTGCAGGCCATTTAACACAATGTTAAATTTTGGTGATTTTTACAGGACAATTTTTTGCTGGAAATGACCTGCAAATGTATAGTTATTTCCACCCCTGATGTGTTAGCCACAAAGCTTGCAAAAGGTCATTTGTACTGCATAAATTCTTACCAAAAGCTTTTAGGCTAAAGATGTGAAGGACAGGACATCACCTGTTGTTTGAAAGTCAATGTCGGCTTGTTTTAATTGTGACAAAATTTAACTTTTTATAAGAGTGTGTTCATGATTTCTGCTCCGTGTATTTATTCAACCTCTGCATTTAACAGCAGTCAAGATGTTAGTTTTCGGATGCATTAGCAAGACAATGGCGTATATTCTTTCAAAAGTTGTCCATATTATCTCATTCCTTATCAAATGTGTTTATATTTTGATTGACAGGGAGAGGTAGACCCCTCATTAAACCAGCAGGAAGAAGTATGTAATTTACTGCAGCAGCCTCTAGCCATGGGGTATTATATGTCTACAGCCAAGCCAGGTCCACTTCCGCGCTGGTTCTGGTCAAGCTGTCCCCAGGCTGAAAACAATTGTCCCACCATGTTCAAGGTAAGCTTGGTCCTGCAGCCATATAGCTTAGGGGTTAGCGTGTTGCCTTACTAAGCTATTCCAAAGTACGGGTTGAGTCCGTCTGTCGACCAACCGGTATATGAGTGAGTCTCACAATCTGGCTGGGAACAATGTGAAGTGGACATTCTGTCATTATATAACCCTGGAGTATGACGTTAAACAAATGAATAATGTTCTCGCAATCAAGGCTCGCATTCCCAAGACTGAAAACATTTTAATTTGGAAACTGAAGAAGCCGATCAAAGTAGGATAAATTATGACTTGTTTTAATGTTCAATTAGATTAAATTTACATTTTCAAGTACTGTGTCACTCAGTGGTTCTCTAACAAAGGCTCTCAATAGGTTGACAAGGATACAAATGACCTAGTTGTGTAGCCTTGTCATTTGAAAAAGTAAAACACTTAAGGAAACCGCATTAAGAAACTCTTTAAATATTATTCCAGTATTAAAAGCATTTCTTGAATTCTGTATTTCTGTCTGAACGGTTTACCTCTTTAATTAAGAATTCTGAAATAGGTCCTCCTTAATGCAGTATATTTTACAGGTATGAATAGGTTAAACAATAAGCTACATTTATAATTTCGTCAGATCTCTCTTGCCATTATTCTGTCACAAAGGAATACTGACTAAGTGTAGACGTTTTTTATTACTTAACTGTTCATTGTTAATACATAGTGGACATTTCCATTGATAATGTTTGTAATGTTAGCTGTTGTTGTTATTACAGTCTGCTCTGCATATCCACTGCCCTTCAGTCCAGCACCCAGATGAGCTGATCCATGCTTCTCAAGGGCGTAATGCCCACTCTCTGGATTCTCACCTCACCTGTGATGTCCTCAGGTAAGATATTCTTTAATTAGATTTGCTAAAAAAATAGCGTTGAAATGTGTACCCCAACACAAAACCCTCTGGTTAACGACATTGTCCTTTTAAGGATATTTCTGCTGTTAACTGTGGAGGAATCCGTATTCGAAAAAAAGTGTAAGTTTTGACATAATGCTTGTGATATGGTGTTTCCATTGATTGATTGGTGTTTTGATTTGGTGTATTCCAACAATAATTGACATTAGCACAACCAAGATGTGAAGCATTTCTATAATGTTGGAAAGTTAAATTTGCTCTAGTGCTAGGTAAAGACAGCTTTGCTACTCTTTAAACAAACTGCCCATAGCCAATTTCGAAAGCATGCTCATTGCTTCTTTTATGACTGAAATTTCTCTGAGGACTATGTTTTGTTGTGACAACATAGATGGTAGTCTCATATTTCAATCAATGATTTTTCTGGGTTTTTTTAGTGCAGAGTAGAATTACCCCTCAGATGAATTTAGTTTCCCACTGATTATCTTGCATTTATTAAGGATTTTTTAATATTTTATGATTCTAATCCCACTAATCTTGTGTTTTTTTTATCAGATATGTGTTGGAGAATTACAATGCCCTCTCTTGGTTAAACCTTGACCCCGCCTGTAACGACAGAAGATCCTGTCTGCCTATCCACTTCGTCACACTTATGCAAATCTACCACGCCCTCAATGCATTCGTCTGATACTCTACTACAACTGCAAATCTATCTTGAATTTCTCCAAGAAACTGAAGTCTGCCTTGTTTTTCATCCCTATTTTATAAACTGCAAAATATCATCCCTATATGCACTTGTCCGACACTCCACAATTATTGTGTTTGTTTTGTTAAAGTTACATACTATAACGAGTCTGTTGCCATGGATGGTGTAAATTAGTGTTATTGCCGTAGAATTACAAAAAGCTAGCTGAAGTTAAGAAGGCTGTCATCAAACCAAAAAAGGAGTGCTGAAGAAATATCAAAATAACCTACCTGAAATTGTGACGTGGTGCAAGCTGTTAATGTTTCTCCAAGGTAACTGAGAAATAGTATGTCTGTTTTTGTTTTGTTTTTTTTAAGGGGGAGGGGGTTTAAGGGCAGTAAAGCAATATGCATCCACTGTCTATCAAGTTGGATCACACCTAAGAGAATTTGTTTGATGTCATTTGTAAAACAGATGAGTGGAGAGGTAGCTATGAGTATTATCTAGTCTCTTACTGGTCAGTCAATTTGCTGACTGATTAACTGATGGCAGCTCATCATCCTTGCAACCACTAAGAGAAGTTCTTAAGAAACTTACCAGAAATTTTACACAAAAAAAAAACTGGTTTAACTTGAAAATGTATTTTTTGCATAAAAAGTAAACTACAAAATGTATTTAGAAAAAATAAATTTATTCTGTTATAATGACCGCCATGCTGGACACTTACACTGCAAATGACCTGGGGCTGGTGCTCAAAGCACTCTTAATTTTAATCCACTGTCAGATGATGTCACGTCCTGTTGAAGGTCTATCTCCAATCGTCTATAAGCGAGTTAAGCTGGTGTTAGTGACCAATCGCCTTTCCAGCAACTGGCCTCTGAAAAAAGGTTTCCACCAAAGCAGGGGTTCCTAGAAGTCATTTTTTCATGAACCCATTAAGGCAACACTTTATATTTTCCCTCCAATAAACTTATTGAAAATTTAACCAATCAAAAGTGATCTTTTTCAGTTTAAATTGAACAATTTCTGCTTGAAATAGGTTAATTTTGACAAATTTTGGGTCAAGTATATTTTATTCAATCTATAGAGAGCTAAGCCACCTGTAGAATTGACTTCAGGCAACCCCTGTTAAGCACGAACTATGTGCACACAACGGTACTCGTAAATTATGATGGTAAACCACACTCCAATTAACTCCAGATGGACTCCCGACATTATTCACTTGCTCAGGTACTCCTAAAGAAACCCCATTCAAACTAACTCTGAAATCACTCTAAAATCAGACATGTAGAACTGCTGTTTACCTTCAAGCCAGAATCCTGACAAATGTTTATATAGATTTTCTGATTGATGTTTGTAAAATTTTACCACCATATTGTTAAAGAGATTACCCAGCTACATGTAAGCCCTACATTCACAGAACAAAATCTGTTTGAACTTAACCCTCATAGGTTTGCAAGATGAAAAAAAAAAAGCTTTTCAACAAGCAAGTTTATTAAGTGAAAATGTTAAGAGAGTATATTAAAGTTGTTATATTTTGGAAATTGTCTCCACAGAGGTATTTCTACTTTGAGTGAACGTATGTCTTCTGCAGTGTTATATAAGATTTGTTGTGTACACTAAAGTAGTTCCGTGCCACCTTCTTGCGGAGAAATTTTTTGAAGAAAGAAAAGATCAGAAGTATACTTGACATTCTTTAGATATTATTTTTAGAGATTCTTAAGTGTTAAACATTAAAACAACTGTCTTTTGTAATGTCTAAGAGATTTCCCCAAAGTATCTATTTCAAGCCAGCTTACAGGGGTATTGTTCACAGATTGTATATCATATTTGATTTCTATGTAAACTATAAACAGCTGGTCCACACTGGAGACATCAGTCAATATTTGACATGCAGCAATTGTTGTAAAAAAAAGTATCCCAACATGCAATGGATTTGTACAAAGCTAAATGATATAAATATATAATTTTAGTAAACTATATAGTTGTATCTATGTCTGTATATGATGGAGTTGATAACCCCACAAAAGTTGCACAAAATATTGCGTTCTGGTTTTCAGAACTTACAATGTATTTTTTGTAAATAGAAGTAAATTATGTTTAATTGCTTTAAATTATGTTACCAGAATACGGGGAGATAATCTGGTAGAATGCTGTACAGATATCTATAAAAGAGAATAAGAAAAATTTGGTCAAACTGTGCTATGTAAAAGCATTAATTTCTCTTGATTGTTGATTATTCACGTTGTCTCCGTTTTGTTGAGACGATATTTACAAATTTGAAATCTACAAACTCAAGAAAATTTGTAAATTTCTCTGTATATTTTGTTGAAAATTGAATGTCTATTAAAAAGTTGTGGGGATTGATGAATAGGTTTTAAGGTCCTGCAGAATGTATTGGGACATAAGAACGAGATAAAATAATTAATTTGAGAACTCTGTTCTGCTAAAAGTTTGAGTCAAGAAGCGAGCAAGTTTCAGATATGTCGTAAAGCATGTGCTCTTTTTCTGCATTTCTCTTCTTTTTTTTTCCCCAATTTCTTTCTTGATATATTCTTTATTCACATTGTCAGGTTATTCTTTGTCTTTTGTAATTTTTTTTTTTATATTCATCTATCATGGACAACAACCTTAAAAAGCGTTCATTTACAAAGATCTGAACAGGAGATTTAATATGCAAACTATGGCAAATATAGTTTTTTCCTTGTTAACTTAAGTTTGATTCATCAATGATTGTATATGTAGAAAGCCTACCTTAGATTATCAAGATGGTGAAACAGTATTGAATTTCATGTTAAATCAATATTGTTCCCTACTACCTGAATCTATATTGTTTTCTCCAAGGGTTTTAGGGAAGTGAGCTCTCAACAAACATTATGTTCTCAAATCAGTATTATTGGAAGATAACTTAGGTCACATGCTCCAGTTTTCTTCAAATTGTTGTTTAAACTTAGTCTCTCTAAATGTTTGCATCTCGATTAAATTGACTGCGCTTTCAGCTTACTCACATGACTTCCTTGTGAATATAAATGTTCATCACCCTTTCTGGGTTTGAAAACGCCCTCTGTTTTAGAATTATGAATCAATGAAAGGGCAGCAACTCCTAACTTTTCTCGTGTTTTATATCCTGGTTTTTGTATCCGATGTGAGCAAAATGGTAATCATTGTATATAGTAGATAGGACTATCTGTGATGTAAAATTTGATCGTTTTTCATTTCTCTACAAGTCAAAGTCCTGTACTGGTCCGGAAAATGAAATTGTAAGTTATTTTTGAGCTGGTACATTTCATGTATTGTAACCATGAAATTCAATTGGGAAAACACGTCATCATGTAGCCATTTTGAATTTGTTAATTTGATGAATATATTAATAATATTCTTATTGATTGTGTTTTCTTTATTCCTTAAACTTGTGTACAGCTATATGCATTCCAAATATTGAAGCACACAAAGGGATTATGGTACGTGAAGTAATTTCTGAGCTAATTCTGTGTACAACCTTTCCATGTCGACCTTGACATCTTTATCCACTTAGCCATGGGGAACCCGGAGACTTTCTAGTGCCAAATTCAGCTTTGAAAATAAATATATCTCGGCCGAACCGGAAAGCTGCAGTCAGTCAAATGTCCCAGTCGTTTAAAGTTTGAAATAAAACTGTTCAGTGTAAGTGCTATTTAAAAAAAAACATTAACTCATTCTCGCTTTGGAGTCGCCCTCCGGCTAAGGGGCAGTTTGTTTGAAGTGAAGCAATGCTATCTTTTCTTAGCACTGGAGGTAAAAATTAACTTTCCAACATTACTGATGTAAACGCTTCAAAGCTTGGTTGTGTTGGTGTCAATTATTGGTTGGAATACACCGCCGTAATATAAGTGAAATACCCGTAACCACGGCGCAAAACACCAATCAATCGCTTTGGAGTCCACTATTCTAGATTTTGCCCGATAACATTCTAGTGATCTCGTATCAGTATAAAACTCAAACCTCACTTCCTCAAAATCAATACAATTAAGAAATTGTAATCAAGTAAAATGTACCTTGCGTTTAACGAGACCTGGCAGCTACATAGGTGAATGCGCATCAACGAGTCCGAGGGACTTCGTGTTATATTTTGCATGTCTGGCATTATCAAAAGGGAAGAGCCACACAGACTAGGTCAGCACCTGCAGGTTGTGATCGCCAGGTGACGAGAAAACAGTTAAGCACACTGTAGTTTATGGCAAGCCAGAGCGGAAAACATCTAGACTTTCAATTTTTATTCTATAATAAGTACATCATTTTTTCTTCACGCTAACAATAAACCAGTAAATGTACATGTACAAAATATTTATATTTTGTCCAGCATGGTGATTACTGTTAATGCACAATGATAGGAATATAGCTTCCTCCTATATAGGGGCCGTGTCGTAGTGGTTAGCGTGTGCGCTTATGAATTCTACTTCGATGTACGTTCACTGGATCGAGTCCGTCTGTCGACCATCAGGTATATGCGCGAGTCACGGTGGGGTTCCGTCAATCGTGGGGTGGTTTTTATGCGGTTTCCTCTTGGTTTTCCGCCGTAAGTAGGCAGGGAACAGTGTGAAATGGACAATCCGTCATACAAGTGAGGTTCACGTTCGTATGTGTTGTGAATATGATAACTTCAAAATGAACTAATAATTGTTATTGTCCGTCCATCCTTCCGTCACAAATGTTTGTAAACACGCTAGTTTGAAAACAATTCACCGGTTAACTTCAACTTGGGATCAATACTAATCCCAGCTTAAACTAGGCATGTAGCTTCCTCCTATTAAGACTATGGATGGAATTGCATTTCACCAAATTCCGTAAAAAAAATATGGTAATAATTGCGCAATTTTACAATAGTCCTGCCTTTTCATGTAAAAACGATGAAGTATAGCAAACATTCACTGATTAACTTCAGATTTTGAACGTAGCTTCTACCGGAGTTATGGTTGCAGTCAGACTATACGCCGACCGCTGGTTATACGACTCTGAATCTTTTAAATTATTCATTCATGTGCTGGATGATTTCATCGTTAAATTATCTTGGAGAGCGAAGCTTAATACATCGGTGTATTAACATTGGCACCTTTACGTATCCTCTTGGTCAACGATTTGTTTGACAGTCGTTTTACGCAGAATTTGCGGGGGGACGAATCAAGTCAAAAACAGGACGCAATATAACGACATCACAAACGAATCGGTCTCATGTTGCCCTGTGGATCCAAGAGCACCAGGGCCACTCGGAGCTCCCTCCCAACCATCCGCGAGGACGGCGAGGTCAATGAAGGACAAAGGTGCGTGCGTGTCGGTGTTGTTAACATAGCCATAAATAAGATTATTAACATTCTGTCATATTCATAATGAACCAACTCGTACATTTATATTGTGTAATAATACCTAATGGTTACACGTGTAGAGATCTGTTGGTGTACGGACAATGAGCAGACCGGGCTGTATAGTTCAGAAGAATATAGTTGAGTTATCTCCAGGAAAGTCATTGTTATGTCATTTATATGAACAACATGATACATGCCACACTGTGCACTAGAACATTTCACCTTGTTTAATATAACTACTTTATACAGGTTTATAATTTTCAACCTCTCCTCTTTTCAACCATTTTACACCTGATGACGGAATATATACACACAGGCATATGTACTGAAACGTTGTGTTCTATCATAAAACAAGAAGTGGTTATCCAGAAATTGTATAATTAAGCTGCCTTTCGTTTGGAAAATATTACATAACCAGAACAAGGATAGGACGACCTAACAAGAAGTCCCTTATTTACAAAACAGCCTTATCAGAGAAAGTAGTAACTCCCTTAATATACAACCAGTCACTTCTAAAATACATAACACAGTCTATACCATTTACCGATCTATATAACAAAAATAGAAGAACGAGAGTAACCATGTTAAACAATCAACTGTCATTCACGAAACATAACATTATTCGGAACAACGAATTTAACACATCCTGTGTTTATAGAACACAAACTTATTTCACGAGTATGTTATCATCAAGACAAAAAAGTTGAAATTTCCTGTTGAGACATTAAAATTAACATATTGTAAAAAAAAATCTTCTTTCAAATGTTCCTAAAAAAGATTGAACTGCTATGAAGTTCACTGAATTGTATACTTGTAGTTGTGCATCGATTAAAATTTTGTCTTGGGTGTGACTGGCTATAAACTAGACTGTATAGGGCCTGCCATAAACGAACTGTCGTCAGTCATTCAAAGGCAATAACTCAGCGACTCGGTCAAGCCAGTGAAAAATCGAAACAATCAAATTTGATCTTTGATTATTTTAAATAAACCACACAACTTCAACTTAAAATCTATCTTATGTTCTAAGTGGCACGTAGGCCCCCCACTGCATTGAACACATCGTTCTGATATATTAACTATATGTTATAAAGTTGCTTGTATATGTCACTTAGAAACCAAGCGAACATATTAAATTCCTTGATTGGTTTGCCTACTAATCCTACTTCGATGGACCGTCGACGGGTTCGAGTCCGTCTGTCGACCAACATGCAGGTATATGAATGAGTCACACGATGTGGTTCCGGCAATGGCGGGTGTGGTTTTCACGACTTTTCCTCCTATTTTTCCACCGTATTAAAGCAAGGCAGTTGAAGAAACGGTGTGAATGGACAATCCGTCGTCACATAAGTGAAATACCCTTGAGTGCGACATTAATCTCCAATCCAACAAACAAACAAAGAAGTTTTTGTTTGCCTATAGTAGTACAAAGCCTGTTACGCATGGCTGAGAAGAACAGTTTGCTGTATAAACATATCATTAACGCTCGCCTAAATTCTGACACTTGGTAGAATGTTCATGGGTGACATCACAGAGAAGGGTTTTGGGCAATTTGTATTAAAAACACGATTCTCTTTTAATTGTGACAAATTGCTCTATTACAAATTACGCTGATCAATGGGCACAAAAGCAATGTGTAACAAAAATATGATATTTGTAATAATTCTGTTTTCACTTTTATGAAATGAATTGATTTCATAAAAGAATTGTTAATCCTTTGAAAACCGGCAAAAGAATCAAATTACGTTTACATGCAGTCACGCAATTTGTAATAAATAGCAGGTTGTAATAATAATAATTTGTTGTCAGTATCACGTAGTTTTTTCGTAGTGTTTTCAGTCTGTGCTAAAAAAAAAAAGATTACTGGATTTACATGTATATATCGTGTAAGAGACATATCGTTAGCAGATCGCATCTCCATATATATAGAGCCCTATGAAAACGAGTATTTTACAAACATCAATTTTCACATTTACATTGGTCAATCGAATTATCCACACCCAGGTTGAATGTGCATACTTGGGTTAAATCTCTATATTACATTAAAAAAAGCAAAATATGTTAAAGCATGGGGGGCAAAGGCATTAGATTTTATCTACATCTTTACAATTAGTGTATTCATTTACAAGTGTATAAAATGATATAAAAGTGCATATCCTCACTTACTATATAGGCCTAAACATATAAGATGTACATTTCCAAAAAGGGATTTCCTTTAATTAAATGCGATTACACTCGATAAATTTAAACGGATCACATCCGGTAAAATGAAGATTTATCAGTAAATACATCTTGTTATCTGGAATGCGTAATTAAGTGCTTTTTTCTTCATGTTGTATGTTTCCTCTGTTTATAAAGGCGCCAGGCGTACATTAGTGACTTTGTCACAATGCAGTATCTGCCATTTTCAGTTTTTAATAATACAACCTGTAATTAAATGATAGTATCAGTGCCACTGTATTGGCCTTTATCAGCGGCAGGTAACCTTATATAAGACATAAATTAATCGAATTTAAATTAATTGCAATTAAGACATTTCAGAGTGACTTAAAAGTCGTGTTTCTACATCGTAGAGTAAAACCAACAAAGGTAAGTCCAGCGTTACCTACTAATTTAATATATTGGCTATGTAGCTAGAACTGCATCAGGACATCGCTTAGTTTATTTCATGGTTTTCTCTAGCAAGGAAATGGAAAGGAGAATCTGTAACACAATTGCATGAGATGGCAATGTGCATTATTTGTATCGCGGAGTGCCGTCGGTGCCACTGCGTGGTCAACATATTTGGTTTACGTTCATTGAGAGGTGGCGGAAACGTTTGTGTTTAAACACAAACATCACACTTTCTGGTAATAAGTTTTAACAAAAACGAATTCAAATGATTTGACTTAATCCTGTAAGCAAGACTGTTCCTATATTTAATTAATTCTGCAAGTAGGACTGTCGGCATGTCGGCTGTTTATTGCGTGGATAGGACAATATTTGGTTTCGGTATATATATATGTCGTTGGGGAGACTGACTGTTACTGGGCATCAACTCGCTATAGTATATGTCTCCTTAAAACCTGTCCCCGTTTTTGTGTAAGCAAATGAAACGACAAAATACATCTTTTTCTGTTGTAGGTCCAATCATGAATAAGCGAGTATTAGCTCTGGCTGTAGTGTTTTTGGTCCTCGCGGAAATAGTGACGAGTAAAACCGCGGAAGACGCGAAAGTCGACAGTCCGCTCCACAAGCTCGTTAAACGATGTAAGTGAATAACTATAATGCAGAGGCTGTTAAGTTTGGTTGCAGCTAATGTAATATATAAATTTAACTCACGAACAGCTGTGTGGAAACTGGCCCGGTTTCTGTGTTTATTCAAAGAATATGTCATTAATATCTTTAATGGAGAAGAAAACAAAAAAATAAAATGAGCACGAGTATATATTCTGTTAACAGCACTTTTGAAATATAGTGTTTAAAGTTTGTGGATAGCTTGTCTTATCATGTAAGGGTCAATTTAGTAGCAGACTTTGTATCTCACATGCGTATGGCAGACGATCATTTCTGTATCTATACCATTGAATACTATTCAATAAATATTCACAACAATCGCCACCAAAAACAGCATGTCTCTTATAATTCATTGACAAAAACTAATCGTGAACTGATTTTGGTGAATTCACATTGAATAATAGTCAATGTTCGAGAGAGAAAAGCGATGTGGCATGAACAGTGCACCATACATGAGTTCCCTAGTCAGTTATGAAATCAGCTCTAATGCGATTATGTACGCTATATATGTACACCCCGAACACCGTTTTTCATAACTGCATGCTGCCTGATTACAGTCTATCTATCCAGACGGACTTTGTTTTAATGTATTCTTCCCCTTTGACGTATAGAGCCTTCATCAGAATTGTTTTAGTCCAAACTTTTGAATTCTCAACCGTTGTTGTTGGCTGTTCTGTGTATACAAATATATATTTATGTTGTATCGATATGGACCATTTTGTGTCTGAAATAAAGAATAACTATAATTACTATTCCAGTATACATCTACATAATACTTGTTATCGTGCATTAGATTAATTGTAGTCCCGTAATTGTTGATCAAATATTGAATAAATGAAGAGAGAGCAATTTGCTTGCCGCATTGGGATTCGAACTCAAGACCTTTGCGTTACAGACCCAAAACTCTATACGTGTACTTGAGTAGTCCTTTAACATTTTGTCATGCAGTAGTATACTATCATGGTTTTGCTGGAATTTTTTCTCTATATAATGTTATTGTAGAGAAATAATATTTGCTTGCCTCCACCGGGATTCGAGCTCGGGTTTCTAGCAGGGTCAGCATTCCAACCAACTTAGCTACAAAGGTTTACGACAGAACAACCCCGCATATTCATCCAATTAAGTAATGGCAGCGAATCTTTCTCTAAAATGGGAAGCACTGACATTGCCCTATGTAAGTGTTCTCGGGTACAATCTAATTAAAATCAGATCTCAAAAACGCTACCCGTGTTTTGTTTGTCGCTGTATTGAGATCTAAGGCAATCACTCTACTAATACTGTTCAATTATATATATAGGTCAAGCTTACTGGGGTCCACGAAAGGTCACAATTTCAGTTGTCCAATAAAAACGCAGATAACACATATATAATGGTAAACATTCAGATTCAGCCAAATAAAGCAGAAGTTGTCCGATTTTCTTCTGTGTTAATGTTGTAAGTCGCGTGTAAACGGGGGAAATCGAATTCCACTCAAAGTTTATTATTTATTATTCGATTGTTTGTTGATTTTGCATGCATGTATCCGTTGGTCATGTAAAAAATACGCAGTCGGGAAACTTCGGTATGTCGGCGGAAGTCTTCGGCTTTTACAAACCAGAAATGAGAAGCAGCTCTGTGGTTGGTCAATTTAAGAAACCAATCGACATTATATAGGGGGATTGATTGCGTTAGATCTCAATATAGCGACAAACAAAACACGAGGAGCGTTTTTTAGATTTGATTTTAATTCGATCGTTCTCTGGTGTTACTGCATATATAATGGTATAATCCTAATTCTGTCTCATTTTCCAGCCTATGCATACAGAGGCTACGTGTACCGGAGGCCGACGTACTATCGCTACCAGTATGGTCAACACTACAACCCATATCGATATGGATATGGATATGGCAACCAGGTCTATTATTGATTACACACCAGCCGAAGCCGAGAGGAAGCTATAGAGTTCTGAAAAACACGCCTCCAACCATCGATCGAATGTTGTTGAAGCGATCGCAAATCTACACCCTTTGATTTTACTGCTTATTTTCGCTCTTACTTCAGTTTAACTTGTTTTTTTGTATTTTTTGATTATTTACAATAAATCTTCCAGAATAATATAAAATCACCAATCTCCTGTGTTCGTTATTCCATGTTGTGTTTATCAACAACAATAGACCACGCAGGGCCGTGCAGAAAATCTTTTTGTATAACCTCAATGTCTGATACTCCGTATAGCTGTATAGTCTCGCGTGACCAGACCCACCTCGCGTTACTTTCGAAAAGCCAACGGCCAGTGGGTCTGGTTTCATTACATGTTATATTTTGCAAATATGATATGGCCCGATTATCGAACAGTTGCTTTTCTGATAGGTTAAATTTTAAAAATATTTCAAAACTTAAATCGAACCCAAAACCTATCAATTTATTTACAAGGAAATCACCCCGTGTGCGGAAAGCTTGCGCCAGGTCTTGACACTGTCGGCGACTAGTCGCAACGGACCAACTTGTGTGGTATCTTGCAATTCGTCGCCGACTGTCAGCGACTAATTGCTTCGAGTGCGGCAAATATTTCTAAGGATGTGACTTTCGCACGTCTCGAAAAAATGTGTTTTTTCCGGCAATGTGTGACAATTGCTGACAATTTTCCCGCTAAATGTGAATGCTCATTTCTTGTGATTAGTTGTAACGTTAAACCTCATGGTACAGTATATAGTCTATACGATCATGCTAGCTCCTTTTGTTGACGTGTTCACGTTTGCCAGAATTCCGGTTTATCTTGCCTTCCAGTTTGTGGTACCGTACGGAAACATACAGATCTAAAACTTGCTTAAAGACTTAACTATCTGTATATTCAATCTAATGCAATTTGAGAAAATGTGACCGTTTGTATGAACAACAGACTATTTGCTACATACTGTTGTCGCTTTCCTACTTACTGCCTAGCTTAGCTTCATACTGAAGTAGGTCATAGCTATTTGGCGCCCAACGATTGGAATGATTGTGTCCGGGACACAAACAGCTGGAAAAAAAAAAACAAAGATGGCGCTCGCAGACATGTGCCATTTTGTAACCATCAAGTACCATCTAGCTTTTTAACGCAGCCTGGGAACTTTGGGATAAACCCGCACCGTTACTCTCTTACCAGGAAGTGACGAAGGTTATCTCCCTTAAAAATAAGCTAAAGGTGCATAAACATTTTAAAATGGGTTATGTAGGTCAACATAAAAGTGAACAATTTTATTCATTTAAAAATGATT
>JAQQZZ010113323.1:0-15194 GCA_030265115.1 Mopalia vespertina | reverse complement strand
TTTATAACTTTTCAAACATCTTTTGTTTTGTCCCATTTTCTGTGATGCACAGTTACTTTTTTCCATTAGTATACAACATCATACACCATCATATTTGACATCTGTGCTAGACAAATTTATGGTGAAATTAATAATTTTAAAAAGTTTACTTGCAATAAAGTCTATGTATGTTTTATCACCTTGCACTGTACTGAGTTCAATGCCTTTTTGAGGGATTTTCAAATTCTTCAAAAAAAATATTAAAGTTTGTAATAAAAAGAATGGATAACACAGGGAGTTGTCTTCCTTTATAAAAATAGCACACTCACGAAATGTGAACTATCATAACTTTAGGAATTTTTTGTCCTTTAAATAAAGTAAACAGTACTGAGTACACAATGTACATATTAAAAGTACAGCTTTAACCAGCCATGGCATGCTGAGATGTGTTGAATTCAGATCATGTTAAGCATAGTCAGACAGTACACTACTACAAACTATAATCAGAGGTTGAATCACTCTCCCTACTCCCCAGCGAGGCATCTTTGAGGATAAAGAGTTGAACTTGTACATGTATCAATTTAAATCAAAAGAACATCATTCACATTTGCAAATTGTTAATATTTCAGTGAAGTTAAGACATTTCGACCTAACAAATAATGAGACAAGTGATCAATACGTGATCTGTGTTCCATCCTCTTCTATAATGCTGGATTTGTTGGGAAGAACGGAGGTCTTTCCATGGTAAACCAAACACATTTAAAGAGGACAGTTTTAAAGATTTCCTAAATCGTTCAAAGAGGTTGTCTAAAATAGCATTTTACTGCAGACTTTGATGTTTTCACAGCAGACATCAGATAAAGCTGGTAATATAAAGTAATTGTGCAGTGTTCTTCATTACTGTAATTTTACATTTATGATTAAAATATCAGCCAAACAGTGACGAATTCGAATGATTAGTTATCTTGAAAACTATCATAAGGAGCCTAAAAGAGGACAGATTTTTAGGTTTTGTCGGAAAACGTTACAGCACAGACCTGCTCTATGATTATCCAGTTGAGTACAAGTTATTTGTGTAACACAATCATAATTAGTATAAGAGAATGCACAGACTTCAACCACAAGATCATCACGCCAGAAGTATTCTGAACATTCAACCCCTTAACTACTGAATACATGTATCTATGGCTGGGTGAGGTCTTACCCAATATCTTTATAGATTCTAAATACTAGTCCATGTAGTTGGCTTGCACTTCTCATGACATTGCTGCCTAGTGTGATGTGCCTTATAATGACATAATAAGATTACAACAAGTTGTGTTATTGTACAGCCGTTGCTCTAAAACAAATTATCTTTTCTCGGAATTCTGCTCAGTAGAAAAGGCTAGAAGGAGATAACTCACTCAGAAGAGTCCTTGACTTCTCATCAGAACATCAATAACATTGAAGCCATCATGTAGGTTAATCCCAGCAGTTAAAGCATGTGCTTCTATCTGGAAGACTCTTGGGCTTGGTCAAATCCAACTGAATATGGATGTTATACATGTACAATGATTGGTCGGTCACCCAGGAATTGATAGATATCTCATTGGCTAGGAGGCAAGCTTTAGATGTAGCTTCACTAAACAAATATTACATTGGACAAAATTCAGCATTTCTCCTCACATAAACATAACTAGAATTCCTTTGCTTGGAGTTTAAATCTTTGGTAGAAAATAGATTGGTTGATTTGCATTTTACGCCCTACTTAAGGGTATTTCACTTTTATTCACAAAATAATTGACACTGGTCACAGGCACAACCATAAAATGTGAAATGTTTTGATAATGCTGGAAAGTGAATCTTCCTCCAGTGGCCATTGCTACTCAAAGGCAACATTGCTACTGCCCTTAGCCAGATAGGGTAGAAAATAGAACTGTAAATCAACTTGTTTGGTGTTAAGTTATGGTTTGCCAGTTGCCATCTTCACCCATATATCTATCTCGGTGGAGGCAAGCAAATTTTTCTCTCTTCATTTATTCAAAATATATATCTAAAATATAAAAGTAGTTACCCAGCCACATAGCCTACATGCTATTTTTTTTACTGTTGCTCAAATTTGTCACAATCCTACAGGAGTGTGCACATTTTACATGATTCAGTTAACTGAAATTGTGGTTTACAAAAAGTGTATATTTATATAGTTTTCAAAATGTTATATTATACATGTAGGATTGATTTATTAATTAGTGTTTTACACCGTATTTCAATTATATGATGGTGGTGTATTCCAACAATATAACCATAAAATGTCAGTTGTTTTGATAATGTTGGAAAGTTGATCTTCCCCCAGTGCTATAACGACAGCATTGTTACTCTCCAAACAAACAGCCAGAGAGCTGCTATATTAAGTAAGTTAAACTAAAAGCCTTGTTTGTTTTAGGTTTAACATCATACTTAAGGTTATTTCACTCATATGACAACTTGCCAGCCCAATGGGTGAACAAAACCACCCTTACCACCACTGGCTACAAACATAGACAAGACATATTAAGTACAGGACAATCATAGCAAGCACTACAGATCAGCTGCATGTTGTCTCCCAAGCTTAGGGAGAACCAGGAAGCTCCCTCCTAACCCTCCACTCAGCTCCAAGTCAAATTATTCACAAAACCCGACATGATTGTTTGTGGTTTAATGTTGTACTTAAGGTTTTTTCACGAACAGGACGGTGTGCCAGCCCAATGGCGAAGAAAAACCCACCTTGGCAAAACTGCTACAAAAAAAAAAAACAGGACACAACACAACATCACAAACAGAATGGCTTCATGCTGCCCTTTAGCTCTGAGAGCACCAGACCAACAGGAAGCTCCCTCTCGACCCTTTCCCAAAACCGTCAAGAAATGTAACAGCTACAATGTAAGCAACACCTCAGACTATTGACCACATCAATGACAACATAACCAAACAGTTTGTTTTGGCCGATGATAAACTGTCATGAAATGAAATAATGTCCACCTTCTATATGTATAAGTATAACATTGCAAGTTGCAACATTCAGTTGTTGTCTCTTTATTCTGAAATATCAAAAACCCTCAAAAGATTGTTCATTATGTGATTGATTGGTCAATATGCCAGCCTGCCAAAGTCCTCTGTTTAAAATAAATGTTATTATGTAGCAAGGAACATAGGAGTTAAGATTCAGAGTTGCACACCTTTGAATCTATTGACCTTTAAATGAGTAAAACAAGATAATGCAAGAACAAGAAATGACAGACTGTTGGCAGTGCCTAGTAACTAAAAGCTCTTATTAGATGTAACACTTATAGGGGAAAGACCACTGATTTTCAAGCTAAACTTATTATTTTTATTGCATATTTACAAAGACAACCATCAAAAACAATGCATCCATAAGCAAACGGACACACTGGTGACCGACCGTGTTTTCGAAACAATGACGCCAGTCCCACCTGTTAAATTAACTATGTAACGGCTATGCTTACTTGAATGCAAGTGCAATACAGATGAGTGTCAACTACACTCTAAGTCCCTTGTGCCTGTTGTTTGAAATAACATAGACATATTACAGCCAACATGGAATGATGTAACTATAGAAGCCTTGGCGAGAGTCTGGATCTTGAAATTAATTCAGATCAGCCTTATTGGATGAAATTAATCTGTCAACCCGGCAGCGTCCTTTCTTACCCTGCATGACAATATCATACTGACGGGTTGAAGGAGATAAGAAGCAGTAAGAGCAGCTGGTTAGTGAAATAACGTATTAACTTTCTTCAATACTGTATAATGTCAACAGCAGACAAGGTTCATCTAAAATACAGACTTATACAGTACATGTACAGCAGTTGATAGATTGTTTGTTTGTTTGTTTGTTTGATTGGGGTTTAACGTCATACTCAAGGGTATTTCACTTATATGATGTCAGATTGTCCACTTCACACTGCTCCTTGCCTTATTACGGTGGAAAACCGAGAGGAAACCTCGTAAAAACAAACCCTGCGATTGCCGGAGCCACATCTTGTAACTCACTCATATACCTGAGGGTCGACAGACGAATCCTGTAAATCAAAGTAGGCTCAGAAAGCGCACTCGCTAACAACTAAGCCATGGCCGCGGGCCTAGCAGATCATAGAAGTAAAATCTATTGGGCACTTTAATAGCTCACAGTAGATTGAATGAAATATTCAATTTGGCCCAGAAATATTCAAAATTCACCCATTTTTATGGATTATTTTTTAATATTGGATCAATACATTGCAGGCCTGTGCTGTAATCTTTTCCGGCATAACCTGAAAATCGGTCCTCTAAAATTTTGTGAGGTAACCTGACATTTGCATTTTCTCCTGGTTTGCGGATTTTTTAATACATAAATGTGCCTTTGTCAAAAATAGAGCAAAATTGCTTTAAAATACAAGCTTCATTGATTATCGGATTACAAAATTTGTCAAAATCAGTAGCAAAATTCAAATTTAGACGAAGACTGCAAACAATTTGGGAAACCTATAAATAGGTCCTCCTACATGTAAATTAAGTTTGCATAACCATGGGGAAACCCCGTTCTGACCGTTCTCCCCAACAGCACAGGCCTGCATTGAATTCTGCACACTTCTATTGACACCTGAATTGCATTATACCTGTTTGTAGGGTTTTACTTTATAGAGATTCTCCTGAGCAATCTTGCAGGTTCTTCTGTCAACCTGTTGTCGTGTGCATGCTCATTAATGTTTAATGCATACCACATGTAAATGGTATTTGACCACTTTTCATTGCTGGTTTTCGGTAGAATACCAAAAAGAAATCTAGGAAAACCCACCTACAATATCACAATAGCCTGAAAACTTCCCTTTTATACCTCGGTCTAAGGGATGTCCCCAAACATATGAGGGGGTTCAACAGTCCAATGTTCAACCAACAGAGCCACAGCAATGATGGTTTGGCTTATACATAATGAGGGTAAAAAAAAACTAACCACATAAACATGTATGTATATCGACAGGATGTATTACAGTCAGTAAGCGTATCAAACATTCACATCCCTAAACCAATAGGCATTTAACTTGAAAAAAACCCATAACTTTCTCTTTTTCAACTTATTTTATTTCGCTGTCTAATTACCAAATGTGGCAGTTCTCCTACAGGATATATGTACATACCCAGATAAACTGTAGTATGGGCTGAGAAATGATTTTTAAAAGGAACATTCAATTTCATGGAGCATATTTGTAATAAAATCAATGTTTCTTCAACACTGGTATGATCTATGTTTTAAAGGATTGTTTGTTCAGTGTTTACAATCTCAATCAAGAGTATTTCACTTATATGACAACAGAGAGTCCTCTTCTTACATACATTACTTAAAGGTAGTCCCAGATGGTTGTAACCTATAAAACTTATTTTCAAAAGGTCCAATACTCACTGGACCAGCCCTTCTGGTTTAAGGTGAATGATCTGTGTTAAAGCATAGGACAGCACACCTCAAATGAGAAGGCCTGCTGGACTCTTTCCAAATTTGTTTTATTAAAAAATTTGCTGCACTTGTTCAGAAATTGGGATTTGAACATCTAACTTTTATAAAAAGTGACAGCTCAGCCATTCGAGAGGAACGTCAGCAGGGGAACACACCACGTCACCACGTGACTGGTATCTGTAGAAACATTGTTGGCATTTTGTTATTTTCTGGATTTATCTCCAACCTGTTCAGAATTTTTTGCTTGGCGGGCATCCATAAATATATACAAAATGCCCCATCCATAAATATATACAGAATGCCCCAAGCTTGTGTCCCATTGTATTTGTGTATTAAGTGAAAAACTAAAGCTTGTCAAATTTCTTTATAAAACTTTGAGGACTGAAAGTGTGATGTAATAATAAATATTCAATCCAATTATTTTTTTTTTATTTCTCATATTTGTTTGGGATAAATTTTAACATTGTCTGAGTCAATTTCGTCGACTTAGGGCTCATATTGGTACGGGATAATTTCCATATGAATTAATTACAGTCTATCTGTTTCTGTTCCATCATGTGCATTACACATTTGTTCGTTACATCTTTATCAAATTTCTGGTCATCAGATGAATTATCATTGCTGAGTTCCCTATTGGAAGAAGAGTTTGTTATGGAACATTCGCTAAAGCTGCCTGTTGCCATTTGGAATTTTCCAATCTAGCAACCTTCTCTGGTACTGATTCGTAATTATCCAGCATAGGCTGTTCCAAATGGTGTTTCCTCTGCCTACATCACAACTCAAGTGAATTGCAAGAAAAGTTGCAAGTTTGTAAGCAAATTTAACAAATTTGATGAATCAGAATAATCCAGGATATTTTTTTACAAATAATTTATAGAATTATCTTTGTAATTTAGTCATTTAAAATCTGACTTAAAAGTTAAAACCCATTTGGGACTACCTTTTAACACGATAGAAAACTGTGAGGAAATCTAACTGAAACCCCCTGTTGAGAAATTTGTTTCTTTGTTCATAACCTCCTGATGACTTGAATAAAGTTGAAAAATTGAACAGTCAAAATGCGTCTCTTCGTTATATTAAATGTAATTATAATAGGAAACTTGCTTCCTTGCACTGTTGTACATCACATTATAACCTCCTGACTATGACTATCCAAGAAAGGCTGAAATATTGAGAATGTCAAAATGCATATCTTTGATTTTTTTACTGCTTTATAGGTTTAACTTCTTCAGACACATTTGGTAATGAATGCCTATCATGATTCGACTATCAATAAAGCAGATGCTCTGGAAGTGACAAATGACAGATATCTACATGTATATTATGATAGATATGATAGATATATTATAATCTACATCCCTGTGCCAGTGTGATCGCTTTTAGAAATATATTATGATAGAATGACAGAACAAATATATACAATGATTGATCAACTAGTAACTGCCACCGGGTTATTTCAAATACTTTTCTTGTCAGAGATCCAGTTGAGATACATGTATCCATCAATTCAGTCTGTACTAGCCCTGTAAACAAGACAGTGAGGGAATCCATAATGGTCATCTGGCTGAACAACCCTGCCTTGACCGCCCTTACTATAACATTACGCCAAGTTCAGTAAGTGTAAGACCAATCAAATACAGCTTATTCCAATGACAATATCACATTTATTCCTGCTACCTACCTTGTTGGCTTTCTAAGGCGCTTAAACAAGATGTATGCTACATTTTATCCACTCCAGGTGCTCTCTCAGCTTGAAATATGCCATAACTACGCCATGCTGGATCCACTCACATGCTGATTTCCCATGCTGTTCGGCAGGGGTGCTCAACACTATTTTGATTTACATGTAACACTGGTGGGTTACATGTACATTGACCCGTTAAACAACCACAGGGCATCATTTTCACATCAAAGTCAATAATTTCTCACTCAGCAGTATACCCTACACACTTTTCATCGTTTTAAAAGGTCTTGAGATTGATTTGAGAACCAGATTTGACGAGACATGCCTGGGTTTTTTTTTTCAGTTGGGAACCGCCCCTCAGTGAGAATTCAACGGACAGGACAGAATTTTTTTGGCAAGGTAAGACTAGAGGCCATACCGATTCAATATTATTTTTTATTCAGAGGCAGACCTTATTTCTAAACGTTTCGTTCGGCTGGACGTCTTATCTCTATTGACTGTATATATACAATTCAATAAGTACGGTATCTTAAGTGTTTACATGTTAACTCAGTCATACAAGATATGACGTTAATTTAGTGTCCGGTTTAATTCCATGGTAATGTTGAGGCTTAACGTGACAGGTTCAATGTAAGGTTTAGGGTATGTTTACGGGTAAGGCTTAGTATAAACAATAACATAGTGATAATATTAGAGTATGGGTGTAGTAACTCTTAAATGGATATTGATCATCTCAAGTTGAACATGAAGTGTAATCTGGCATCGACATAACGACTAATGAGTCGTCCTGACATTGGTACATCAATACAATTATACAAGTCACCATTAGAATGAACACAAATAAGAACACGAGTTAAATATCTTACCACCAGAGGCTGATAACAACTGGAAAATGTAGCTGTTTTCTTTTTTTATCCTCCGCGCATCACACATTCAATGTTAGCTCGCCAGGGGGCACACCTGGTATGAAGTACACAGATATTATCCGTGGGATAGAAACAGGATTCCGTGAGCTACAGTCTCAATGCATCTTCTCTAGCCAAGAGTTTAAATCTGAGCTACTCTACATGGTGAGATTTAGCTACTGAGTTTGAGCCCTTCAATTCGTGTTATTGCCCTACAGTGGAATTTGAAGTAGGGCTAAATCGTGAATTTAGTAGACCTACCGGCCTATTACAGGTTTAATTTCCCAATTAAATAATTTCTGTATCCTTTAATAAATTAAAATGCCTTAAATGTGGAAGTTACAAAACCTTTACTAATATTCCAAGTCTACAGCAGGGGTGGAAGAGACAAAAAATGGTGGATTAGCAACAGATACCTGAACTGTGTTTCTGTTTTTTTGGCAAGGCTCATGGGCGAATTCAAGTCATGTTAATGGTTGGAATATAAAATGCGTCAGGAAGTTCAGTATATCAAATATTATTGGACAAAGCTAATTGAACCCATAAAATAGCTGGTAAGTTAAAAAAAAACTTGAAATTACGCAACTTTGTGCACTCTAACTCTGCATCTAGGTGAGGTAACTCTCAATCTCAGCTTTTGTCCACAAATCAAGAAAGGCTGGCATATTACTACAACCTGGGATAACAGTATTGTAATCCCAGCTATAACTGATTAATGACTTAATTCTATTCACAGACGCCAAACGTCTTATTATATAAAAGTACATCTTTATACCACCGTACCTTCCTCGTGTTCTTATTGTCCCCGTTTAAGTCGATATTAGATGCGAATACGAACCTCATTGAAATGTAGATACAGTCAATAGAGGTACGACCTTGTGCCTTGCGAAAACTTTTGAAATAAGAAAGAACAATAGACCTTCATTTTTAAATGAATTACCGCAAAGATACATACATTTTGGTTAATCGTAAGTGGTTTATTTCGCAATTTGTTTACTTTGAAAAAAGTACTGAATAATCAATAATAATTATTACTTATAAGTTAAATATACATGAATAATAACAAAATAATCAACTGCTTATTGATATATACAATGAAAGGGCTCTCTTCAGTTATTCAAAATACAATGAAAGGGCCAATACTGTAGTTTCGAGTCTTTGGATACACGCACAGCTGATGGACGAAGAAAACAAACTTAAACATCCTGGTAACACAATACTTGTTTTGTATATCTGAGCGCTGATTCCAAAATAAGCATTAGTGCCCCAGCATTATTCACAAGCCGCTCTTTTGTCTCGATAAGGTTTGGTAATGTTGGCCCGTCTACTTAGAGCGAATACGATCAGGAATTTGATATGTTTATCTGTTTGTCCTGGGATTACTATATACAAGTATATAGTATTATATAGTAATCCCAGGTTTGTCTACATAGTTTACAAATGTTGATGTATCGGGCTTTTTTACCGCGAGAGTTTGAATAAGACGAGTTTAATAGTAGGAAAATTAAGATTTTAAGGAAAATTAAACAATACTCAATTTATTACATTTATTTTAAGGAAAGAAATGTTATCCAAAAATGTTGCTATTTATGTTGACGGCCTGAACACATAATAACCAGGCTAAACATTTAAACCAAAAGCAAAAGAACGATACAAGAAACGACAAATAAAATAAAACATAAAAAATTGCAATTTCAGGAAAGTCCCTTATCGCCGCCCTGAGAATGCGATCCTAGAATTTGCGAAACTTCTTTCTCACAGTTTTGAGAAAGTTTTGCCCCGTCCAATCTTTTTCGGTTTCTCAACTTCGACATTGACGTTTTCTGCTTTACTTGAACATCTTTGTGCTCTTCCCTGATTTCGTGTGTCGGCGTTTCTTTGCTCGGAGCGTGTAGAGCAAATCTTTGTTCACTATTTGGATGCTTGGAATCGTCTTTCAAAGCTTTATTCATATTCTTCTGGGTAACCTTGCTCCCCAAATGGCCTCCAAGGATAAACGACGGTCGCTCTTTTGTTGTTTTCCTGATAGGATCGTGTTCTGTACTATGTACGTAGGCCTACATCGTCACATCGAGAAGAATCAAGGATTTCTGATCCATCGTCTGGATCTGATGTGGAATCCGCAAACGGATTGAGATTTTCTGGATAATCGTCAATGTTATCAGCCTCGTCACAGGTTTTCTGATAATTGTCTTCTGCCTGTGTGCGAATAGAACCTCTTGATTGTGTCTGTCTGTCTTATTTATACACCAGCCACAGTTTCCACATTTACATTATTAGGGCATGCACTCTCTGCCTTTTGTGAATTCACATTTCTCTCTTGTATCACACTTTCCAAGGAGTCGCTGGGGATGCTCACTTTGTCCGTTATGCGAGATGTTTTATTTGCAAGTTTATCCTTTATCGCTGACAGCGTTACTTTTTACTGGTTCTTCGTCGTTATTCAAGGTTTGAATATGGTTCCTACAGACACCACCACCGTATGGCCACGACGTATTTATTGATCGAAGAAATGTCGGTAGGCCTTTAACATCTCATAGAGGCATTTAGAAGTTGGTTGAAGTAATAAGAAAAGATTTGCTTATGGGTGACAACTTATATTTATTGTAAAGCAACGCTTATGTACAAATACTAGCAAAATCATTATTTCACAGATCACTAGGAATAGATACACTGGGGAAAAAAAACATGCTTAATAATGCCATGGAAACGATTCCAGAACGTTTTTCTGTGGATGTATCTTAAAAGTGATACGATGGCCCGTTTACCTGTGTCAAAACTCAAGAGATTCATTTTTCCACCTAGGTGAAAAGTTTAAACTCTCTAGTTCCTTTGTTTTACCGCAGGTTTTTATTTTTTCTCAGTAAAGTGATTGCTGCGTCATTTTGGTTCTTTCCACTGCATAAAAAGAGTTGACAAGACTGTTGCTGATGTACCAGGTAATATTTTTTTAAACGCTGACACGAAAGCATCCAAAGCATACAGTTTTAAAAGGCATTTTCATCAGCTAAAAACTGTTTTACCTCGATGATGATACAGCGGGAGAACCACAACGAGACAGTCATCACGTGACTAACTAAAAACATATACTACCGTAAAAAAGGAACTCGAGAGTTTTCACTCTTGCTTGTTTCGCAAATGTTTACATGTAAGTGGAAATGTTGTCGCTTGTAAGGGAAGGTGAACATGTTCTCATCTAGGTGGAAACTAAGAAAATTAAACTCTTCAGTCGTCACCCAAGTAAAAATGTTAACACCTAGGTCAAACGTGTTCGCTTGTAGTAGAAGGTGAAAAGGTTGAAACGACAACAAATGACTCCACTGCTGAAATATAAACCTATAACCAAAGAAAGCTCAAAACTAATAATGTCCT
Organism: Mopalia vespertina; assembly: GCA_030265115.1. Lineage (NCBI taxonomy): Eukaryota > Metazoa > Mollusca > Polyplacophora > Chitonida > Mopaliidae > Mopalia > Mopalia vespertina. The sequence continues at coordinate 3,790 of JAQQZZ010113323.1, read as the reverse complement.
TATGTCGTATATGGGCCACAGTAAAGGAGACTGGTCACCTGTCACAACCCCTGATCATGGTGCTTATGGTGGCAGCCAAGCCAAACAAGTTATACTACTAGACAGGATAGTTCGGCCTCAAAGACAAGCACGGAACACAGATACATGACTTATGTAGGAAAAAAGTCTGGAAATCTACAGCCCTAGAAGCCACAACGAATCTATGTTTCCCCTAATAAAAGGTGGCACACTGCCATGACGTAAAGCTCCACTAAACATTGAACATATACAATACATGTATATATAAATAATATATATTTATTTGGAATGAATAACTGTATTTTTATCTTTTATATCGCACATTGGAGAAAAAAACCTGATGCATTCTGAAAGCTTTATGACACACTTAGGCAAATTCGCAGTTTGACTACTGAATAATCACCAGCAAATCCCTTTTCGCGATATCGTGGTTCCGTGACAGGACAACACTACCACACTGATCGATATGAACCGTGACAGGACAACACTACCACACTGATCGATCTGAACCGTGACAGGACAACACTACCACACTGATCGATCTGAACCACATTACTGGATGTTCATGGGTGGCAAAGAAGTAGAAAGATGAACACAAATTTTAGCTTAAACACAGTTAGATTTGATAAAAGTCTCAATTATACTATATATAAGCAATTATATTATCTCTGTATTAAGATTTATAGCTGCTGTTAAAACATTTCTGGTTCCACTATTCAATTTGTACTCTAGAACAGATATGCGGAACCTTGTATCCTATATCAACAGCGTAAAGAAAGAACAAGAAATCTTCATTTCAAAATGAATAAACGCTTAGACATATACATTTGGATAACCGGTACATGGTTTATTTCGCAATTAGTTTTCATTGAACAAATTACTGGGGTCATCAACAATAATAATCACTTATATATACGTCAATAATAACAAAATTGTCAGCTGTTTATTAATAGGCCTATATACAATGAAAGGGCCAATATACTGTAGTTGTTAGTCTTGGATACAGTGAATCATATGGACAGCTGACGGACGAAAAAATCAATCTTATACATCCGGTCGACACAATACTTGTTTTGTAAAGCGGAGCGAAGACCTCCGAATAAACATTATTCCCCCAGCAGTACACACAAGTCGCTCTGTATACATAAGGTTTGGTAAAGTTGGCCTGCTTAGGAATAATACGACCTGGGATTTTATACATGTAGTTTATGTTTATATGTTTTCAACATAGTTTTCAAATATTTTTATTTAACACAAGAGTGTGAATAAGACGAGTCAATAAGGAGACTTAAGATTTTGAGGAAAATTAAACTATACTCAATTTGTTACACTTTAGTTGCTATTTATGTTGTCTGCCAGAACCCATTATAATATCCAGGCTAACCATTTGGAAAAAAAAAGATTAAAAAAAAACGATACAAGTCCCTTATCGCCTGAGAATGCGATCCCAGAATTTGCGAAACTTCTTCCTCACAGTTTTGAGGAATTTCTTGCCCCGTCCAATCCTTTTTGGTTTCTCAACTTCGACATCGTCATCTTCTGCTGGACTCAGAACATCTTTTTGTTCTTCCCTGATTTCTTGTGTCGGTGTGTCTTTGCTCGGAGCGTGTAGAGCAAATCTTTGTTCATTATTTGGATGCTTGGAATCGTCTTCCAAAGCCCTATTCAAATGCCTATTGCCATTGTCTTCATTGGTATCATTTTGGACAATTTCGTTGAAAGGATTCAGCTCTTCTGGGTACTCCTGCTCCCCAAACGGCCTCCAAGGATAAAGGGATGGTCGTTTCTTTGCAGTATTACGGGCAGGAATCATGTGGGATTGGTAATGGATTGTCTCTCCCGCAAATGGCCTCCATGGATATAACGACGGTCGCGTTTTTGTTGTTTTTCTGATGGGGTCGTGTTCTGTACTATGTACATCGTCACATCGAGAAGAATCAAGGATTTCTGATCCATCGTCTGGATCTGATGTGGAATCCGCAAACGGATTTAGATTTTCTGGATAATCGTTAGTGTTATCAGCCTTGTCACAGATTTTCTGACAATTGTCTTCTGCCCGTGTGTGAATAGAACCTGTTGATTGTGTCTGTCTGTCTGATAAACCAGCCACAGTTTCCACATTTACGTTATTAGGGCATGCACTCTCCGCTTTTTGTGATTTCACATTTCTCTCTTGTATCACACTTTCCGAGGAGACGTTGGGAATTACCACTTTGTCCGTTATGGGAGATGTTTCATTTGCAAGTTTATGCTTTACCGTCCAAGCGTTCCTTTTTGCAGGTTCTTCGTCGTTAATCAAGCTTTGAATATGGTTCTTTAACTTTGACGATGTGGTGGAGGGGCCTTGGTTGTTTTGGGTAATTGGTTTGCCAACGTCACGAGAATCTTGATTTGTCTCACTCTCTGCTGCTGTGTCGATGCCTTTAACCGGACAGTTGTCCCCACTGTCTGTCTCACTTCCGACTCCATATTTCCGAAACGGTATCTCATATTTCGAAGAGTTAGACTTCGATTTCCTATTTATCCTCTTATGGACAATGGGTTTGATTCCATTGTCTGTATTCATCGTAACTATATCTGCCTGAATTGTGTCAGCTCTTGTGGGCTGTTTGGAAAGCAGCGTGGATGTCAGATAGGTTTCCAATGACTGTGACGTCATGACCCATGTGATCACTGCATCCTCCATGACCTGATGGTGACGTCTCTAAAGACGCCTTGTTGTGTAATGTCGTCACAAAACTTTTGTCTTATTATGACGCCACGTATATAGTCTGTCGTACGCATTGCTCAAGATATTATAACTGGGTTGGGTGCGGTTGTTCAAAGCTCTGTTAGCCTAACAACCCGTTAGATGACGTTGCGTCATAAAGAAATTGACTTCACGTCATAATAGAAATTCATTATAGCGTAACGTCATCTAACATCTTGACATCTTTGTAATTCTGTAAAATAATTTGGGCATGATTAATCAACAAATGTACAGTTTAAAAGGTTCCATTGCTATTGTATTATACACACTGATAATTTCTATGTTTCATTAACGGTTTTTGGTCCTTCGTAATAGAAAAAAAGTGTCTTCATGTCACGTCTTTATGAAACTGCAGCTCCAATAAATCAGGGAAGTAGATTTCAAAACATTTTTATTGTGTAAAATGTAAATGGACGAAAATAGCACTTGTTAACAGATATTACGGACCACTTTCCGGTATTCCATATTCTAAATTCTATATCGGTAAATTGTTTACCTTATCGTGCTACTTCCTTTCAACGTATAACAGATGCCGGGAAAGAGAAGTTCATTAGTAATATCAAACAGGTTAATTGGGACTATCTAATAGAACGTTTTCATGATCCTGATGTAGCTCTTGCTGCGTTTTCAGATAGTTTCTGTTCTTTTTACAGTGATTGCTTTCCCACTATTGAAAAGAGAACATTGAAACCTAAAATCATAAAACCCTGGATAACTCTCGGCCTTTTATCTTCCATTTACGAAAAAAAATCGACTCGCATTCAACTGATTGAGCAAAATTATGAAAATCGGAAGAAATACAGAAGCTATAGAAACAAGCTCAACAACTCCATTCGCTTTGCAAGAAAAATATACTTCGAAAACAAATTCAATCAGTTTATTAATGATATAAAACTAACCTGGAAAGTTTTAAACGAAATATTAAACCGTAAAAAAAACTTCCAGTCTATGGCAAGCCGTTTTATCACTTCTACCTTTATTCTACATATGTTGAATTCTTTTCCACATATGTGAAATTCTTTT
>JAQQZZ010113312.1:0-15194 GCA_030265115.1 Mopalia vespertina | reverse complement strand
GTACATAAGTAAAATAAAAGCAAAACTTATTCGACATATGTAGAATAAAGGTAGAAGTGATAAAACGGCTTGCCATAAACGTGAAGAAATACTGAAATTTCTTTATGAATATTAGCCAAGAAAAATATATCGCAAGGACAAGTTATTGCTACAGTCCGCTTGATGAATAACTTTGTGTGGACTACACAGAAACGGCTCATTAAACAAAGCCTTGCCAGTCCAATGGGTGAAGCAAACCACCCTCGACGCCACTGGCAACAAACAAAGACAACATGGGACGACACAGGGCTTAATACAAATACAACTCAAACATGGCTTCATGTTGCCGTTAGCTTTGAAAAAACAGGGCACAGGAAGCTGATTTCCAACCGCCTGCGATAGCTATATTACAACACCAGATATACTTAGTAGGGAACTTTTTTTCAAAATACTATATTTTTTATGATATCATCATGGGGGTACTGATTCTTTAGACCATTCTTTTAATAAGAAATATAGTTATATAATGTGTTTATATGATATAATATAATACGAGAATGTCGAATGCATCTCACCTCTTCTTTATATTGTGAATAATAAAATCCCCAAAGTTTTCTCTGTCTCTAAGAGATCTGTTTACGAATTATGGTTATATATTTGTCTGTTCCGCATCTATGTTAGCCAGCTCTGAAATCTTTAAGCCACTTCATTAAATATATATAAATTACACAACGCGTATATAGACAACATACTGTTTGTGTCTGTTAACAATTCAGAGTTAGGGAAATCAAATGCAAGTGATGGCTTTGTACTGGTATATTTACACTTATATACCTTCTGGTGGAGGCAAGCAAAGATTTTTTCCTGTACAATAAAAATATATACTTGAATTGTTTGTTTGTTTGATCGATTGGGGTTTTACGCCATACGTAATGCTATTTCATTCACATGGCGGCGTTTTACCCAAATGGGGTAAGGAAACCATCTGATCCCACTGGAAACAAACAATGACAAGATACAAGACAACCACAGGACATTACAGGACAATATGCACTTGAAAACGGTATCTCGAGTGAGACAGAAACGTTGGGTGCTAACACAAGAAGCTGGAATCGATCCACAAAAATGAAATTCTGCATGACTTTGGTCAACGTTTGATAGAACGATATTTGCTTGTTTACTTAGATTAAGCGCAACAGGTTAATTATTCTTTGTGGATGACTTTAATAGTGGTGTCAAGCAAGTGATACCCGAACATTTTATTTTTTAATAATTAAGCAATAATCGGTCGACGAGCGTTTTAAGTTTTACACAAATCTAAAAAAGTTTTCCCAAGTCTGAGTTTGTCTAACATGCAACCTAAATCCGTACCAAGTCGTATGCACCTTCTACAATAATTTTTGTCAGTTTTGTGTACCAAGCTCTTTGAACAGTCTCTTATAATACAGGTCATTTATAACACTGTATTGAACCCGATAACCTCTGGGTATATATCTTAATTCGTGTTAAGCCTACATTCGTCATATGAGTTAATGGCTACGTAGACAGCGACTCTTGTGGATAATAAGGTGCTAATTTGATGGTCTTTTATGCCTAATTACACCGATCGGATTTCACAATCTGAAAAAGTTTTTTGTTGGCTTTAAAGTGGCAATTTTCCACTCGGTAGTTAAAGCTCAAGTTGGATCACGCATTCATCGTAGATTTGTGTTTCCAACAATATATACTTATTGAATAGTCCGTTAGCCGCCTTTGGTGTCGCGTACTTTTGGGTCAACAGGGTCGTTCGTCTTTGTTCAAAATTCGAAAATTACATATAAGGTTTTTTAAATAAGAATCCGTCCCGCTCTTGCACCAGACGACACGGAAAAAACATTCCCATGTCTTCAAGCGTTAAACGCGATGTAACAGGTATATTGAGAAAATTAAAAGACAAAAAAAAATAAGCTATTCAAACCGAGATGAAACTTTAAGCTAAACAAAACCCATGGTTAAGTCTTTAATGAGACAGGCCTGTGCATATACGGACCAGACAAACTCATGAAAGTCTATAATGAATAAGGGCGCCCCCGGACAACGAAAAGTCAATTGCAATCTAGCATAGTTTGGTAAAAAATGATTTATGTTTCTTTTAGAAATAGAATATCAACATTTTTTTTCGTTATATTGGGATAACAGAGCATTTAATTTGAATAGATTCTAGTTGAGAATTTTTTTTCAGGTAAACCCGTCCGAGAATCTAACCCACGACCCTTAACGTAATGCACCGAATCGCCAGCAGTAAATGCCGGCCACCTAAACCTGCACCCGAATAGGTTTACCTACAAAATTCTCTGAACTAGAATCTGTTATCCCAAACTAACAAAAAAATACCAAACTATTTTGGATATACATGTACACATGTATTTGGAATGTCTATTGTGATTTCTGGATTTAAACAAATATTTTTTAGAATACAATCAACTTGTGAAATTCATGATTTACTATTTGTAGTCGTAGAAAGAGACACAAACTATAGTCCAACCTGTACCATACTCCGGACCTATATGTATTAATACAGTCAAACATTTTAGTCGTAGAAAGAGACTCAAACTATAGTCCAACCCTGTACCATACTCCGGCCTAAATATATTACTACAGTCAAATATTTTAGTCGTAGAAAGGGACACAAACTATGGGTCGTATCAGAAAATAATGTGTTCAAGGTCAATAAGTCGTGGAAGATTGCATTGCTAGATTAGATTGATGTAACAACATATAATTGAATGAAATGGTTTACACTCATTTACTTTGGTGTTGTATTCAACGGACATATAACGTCTTTATACAGGGACGGTTGTTACTACTGTTGATATTTAATTGCTTTTTGGATTTATTGCAAAAAAGAAGGAAATGTTTATCACATTTGAAAATCGCGAATTGTTTTCTGTGGGTAACCGTTAGGTGATTTCGGGCTAACCCCCGGAAAGGCTTGGTGAGTGCCAGAAACGTGACGAGGCATTAACATCGCGGATTTGACGAAATAACTTTTATTCCTGGTCAAATGGATTCTTTTTTAGGGCCGCGTCTGGTGTTAGAAATATAATTAGTATGCTGTTCAACAACACAATGGCTTATCCCTCACACACGCCCTTTTGCAAAAGCTCTTTGCTTCGAATCCCTGGGATTGTTTTCGGCCCATAATCGGAGACCGTGCGGCAGAGGGAGTTAATAATGTTAGCTTCATCGCTACTTGTTCCAATTACTGTGGGATAAAGACCTTCTGATCATCTGATTCAATTTCTGTCCACCCGACGCGTTAAGACCAAGATTGGAATACAGATGGGATTCACATGAGGCCGGATCTATTTCATTTACCCCATCCCATGGTCTGGACACTTGTCTCTATTTGTGCGGCAATCCTCATCCGTAATTCACACTCGTACTTTGTCAAAGTTCTCCACTCGTACATGACGTCTATCAATAAACATATCATTACTCTACTTAGCTTTCTTTTGTTGGATAAATCTCCCAGAAACATATTGCTGGCGGATAGTTGTGAATTTTCTTAAGCAAGCTATTTGCTACAATAGACAAAAATATTAGACGAAGTGAATTCAACTGTGCACTCATTTGTTTGTTTTTACCATTTAATTGACTGACTGACTGACTGATTGACTGACTGACCGACTGACTGGCTGTTTGGTTGATTGATTGGTTTACCGATCGATTGATTTTTTCGTTCATTCTAAATAGCAAAGCGACAATCAGTACCTACACTACACTGAACATAGCTTCCTGTTTCCCAGCTGCTCGCAAAGCTAAGGGGCAAAATGAAGCCGATCTGTTTGTGATGTCTTTGTATAACGTTTTGAAATAGTCCTGTGCATGTCCTGTCTTGTGTTTGTTTGTCGTCAGTAGTGTCGATGGATGTTTCCTTCAACCATTGGGCTGGCACACGTCATGTGAGTGAAATAACCTGAAGTGCGACGTTAAACTCCAATCAAATATACATACATTGCAATGCAGCCACATATAACTGCATCTTTCTTCGTTTAATTGGAGGTTTTACGCCGATTTTAACATTATTTTACTAAGATGACGGCGTAGCAGTCAAATGGGCAAAACAATGCACACTCGACGCCACTGCATGGCATGAAACAAAGACAAGACAGGACAATCAAAGGGCGTAACACATAGGCTTGACAAAAGCACCAAGACAACAGGAAGCTCTTCCCAACCGCTTACACCACATTCATAATTATTTATTTATATTTCTTTTACTCTCCGATGTTAAATCGTCTAGATTAAATCTCAGTAACAGATCACTGGCCAGCATTATTGAGGGAGTAAAGCTGGGTACAATTCACAAACGGTCCTGCATCCTGCCTCCCAACATGACAGGGGAGTGTGTGGTCTAAAAGCATACTCTCTCTAGAGCGTACACTTCAGACCACTCACCACGGAGGCCCCAATTATGTATTTGGGGAAAATACTGGCCGTTAATGAAATAATATTTGCAGGAGAACGGATTTATTGTTCTTGATACCTTTATAATCTATAATAAAACTCAGTACCAATGTCAAAACAACACGCGGGGATATTGTTTGATGTATATTTTAACGCCGTTACATCATGTCAATTATATGACGGTGGCGTGCGACAGCAGCAAATACTAGCACACTAGCAAATTCATAAAATATGAAAGTTTTTATGTGTTGGAAAATAATATTTCTTAATTGCTTATGCTGAAGGAAAAACACTGTTTTTTCTTCGGTCTATCATAACCTCTTTGAAGTTGATTGTTAGGGAGGCTTCCTGTTGCCCTGGTGCTCTCAGGGCTAAGGAGCCACAAGAAGCTGATCTGTTGATGATGTCGTTGTATTGCACGTCTTGTGACACACACACATACTTTTCTTCGATATATAATAAATGGTTTGTATTTTGAGTTGTTTGCTTCTATACTCCTTTAGTCATATTATTTAATATATTTCTTAAAAGTAATCACACTGGCACAGGGATGTTATATTTAATATATATGTGTTTCATTATAAGTGTGGATCGAATTCGCACCCTGGTAAAGTTAGTAAAGTTCGGAACAGAGTCACAGCAACGTTTTCGCAACCTATTTGCTCCTTACTGGAAACTCATTCAACGCCGATCCAAACTTTTTGGAAAGGCTTCAACTTATTCAAAACTATCGGGCACTAATCGGGTTCGACTCGGGGGCGAATCACTGTCGAATTAGTTTCGAATAAGTTGAAGGCTTGCAACAAAAAAAAAGAAACTTCATTCAACGAGTTTCGATTAAGTGACGAGTACGTTGAGAATAAGTTGTTGTGAATCGGTTTCGAATCGGGAGCTAACATTACCGACGTGAATACCTCAGGACTTTGAGTGAGAGGTCCAAGACTTCACCGATTTAACATCAGAATTTACTCCCACGTGAAAGCTGCTACTCTCCCTCTACGAGCAGAACTATACAAGAATAGTAAAATTAAGCATATTTATTTTGTCTGGATGTTGACCACAAGTGTGTTTGTTATGTCAGTAAATGTGATAATATAATTTTGACATACATATAACGAATAACTTTATATTTATCAGGAATTTTACATACCATGCGCATGGTCATGCATGACCTTCTTTCGAGATGTCTATATAGATTACCCATTACAACTCAAGATTAAGGTCTATTTAGAAACTTGTCCGGCAGTTTATCGAGAACATGAGATGATTCATCGGTTTTATGTAATCTATACATCTTTGTGCCAGTGTGATTACTTTTGAGAAATAATTTGAAGCATATACATAAAGCGCTATAGTCCCAACGAAGAACAACATAAATAGATGGGATAACAAATTGATTGTAAATCAGCAACACATTGGTTGTAGATACGGTTTCTTTTGATTTGCTTGTTGTTTAGCGCCCTATAATTGTATGACAACTGTGCATTTCCGGTGTTTTGTGCAAAAACCAGGTAGAAATCCTTTAAAAGTACTAGTACGGCGCTTTTGTTGCATGTCCAAATCTAAATGTAAGACTTTAGGCTAACTTTGTTCTTAGATTAATTGTAATAAAAAGTCAGAACTTCTGTAGTTTCCTTCAAATCCTAAACAAACACTAAATTAATAAATATCTTAAAGGTTGGATATGAGCTGAATACATTGCGTGAAATAGACGCAGGTGCTTCTCATCTTCAAACTAGCTAACAACGATACGACTTCAAACAAAATAATGCCGTTCAATTCTCTTTCTTGTGTTATCGTATGTAACAAAGGAAGGTTATTTAAGCCGTGGTAACAGTTGTCTAAACCTCGCTGACACCTGTACCAAGTTGTCATCTGACGTATAATTAATCGAAACAGGCCATAACTCACCTTCTTTGTTTAACAAGAACGACTTAGATAAATACTTGTTGTGGATTCAAAACCGCTGTAAGCCATATCAATTGGGGAGTATCGCGTTTCTCTTGTCAATTCGGCTCAAAGAAGCGAAAGCCTTCCACGAAAGATTCGCGAATTATTCCTCTAGTCTCGGCTGTCACTCTCGCCCCAGGTTCCGCGAAGTCTCAGGTGGGCTAAAGAGATTGTTACATTAAATTAATTACCGGCAAACCCACACATCCACGGTTAGCACCTCGGTAATTATTTCTTAGCAGTACTCAAATACCGATCTGTCAGAAACAAGACAAAACAATGGAAAACGCGCTGGCAAAAAAAAAAAATGGGTCTGGCAGAACTATATAAATGTCTAGACGCAAACTGACTTGATAACAAAGACGCAATCAGATCCATTTAGACTAAGCTTTCGTCTTGCGATTAAAAAATGGAAACGTAAGGAGAAAAAAAAAATGAAAAAGAATAGAAGGTAATACTTTTTCACACATTGTAGGTTTCTTACTTAACACAGGAACCATATGAGCAAATCCAATTAAATGAAATAACAAAAGAGAATAAATCAATTTAGATAGAGAATTGTCATAAATTCCATCAAGATAGTTGTTTTACTTTACAAGATGGACAATAAGACAAGAATTCTCAAACCGTATCATAATTATCTTCGATAAGATGATTTACACTTCAACAAGAGAGAGTAATAATACGTTTAATGTTGGCTGAGTGTACACGATCAAGATGAATGTATCGAGTGTATGTTTTTATCACAGACATTGTTGGTAAGGGTATCTGTGAGAATAACAGGTTCACCTGTGAATGTTGTTACGAAGAGTTAATATCTGTAATTGCTTATTTTTTCCCGTGATTAGAATTTATAAGAAACTTATATAAGAGTTTATCAACAACAGGAGATGATTCCTCGATTTTAATAAGCCGACAATCCTGTACCAGTGTTATGTTTTTGAAATATCTAATTGTTTTTTTTTTACATCAATGAATAGAAAAAAATCAGTATACCTCTCCTGGGGAAAGCACTATATGACACAACTAAATATGCTTAAAATTCAACTACAGATATTCTTTGAACTATAGGCGAATGTAACTACGTAGAATAATAATTATATATATGCAAATATTCGTGATAAATAATAAAAATTGTTTCACTGTTTGGGGTTTAAACCCTTACTTAAGGTTAGTAATAACAACTTAGTAATAACAACTATAAAAAAAATTAGTAAGAAAGAAAGAAAAAACAAAAACAAACAACAACAAAACAAAAAAAGCCAAAGCCTAAACTGGTATATTAATATATATGTGTAAGTATTACACTCATGTGTTCAGATTTTGCGTGCGACAGATTACAAGACGGATTGATATTGTTGCACGAATTTTTTTTATTCAATATCGTGTTTAATATTAGCAATGAATTTTATAAGGCGTTCTTTTGTCAACTCTCGTGAATTTTAAAGTAATTACGATTTGTAGGAATCTGTTAGCATGTGTCAAATAACAAGGTTTGGATTCGCTGGAATTGGTGGTTAGGATGATGCGGGTGAGTTGTTAGGCTCTTCATCAGCCCCATTAACATCACACTCCATTCAATTAGTGCCCTTCATACGACCAGTCTTTAGCTACACCCATAACCCAGACTAAAAAAGACCCGGTGTTTCGTTCTTTATCGCTTATTATGCCGCCATCAAGAGTAATAATGACACAGAAGGGAAAAAGCGTCATCGGGAGAAAGAAAAACACCAGTAAAGGTTCGCTGCGACAAATTTGGCCAGTTGAATACGGTCTCTGGTGTTTGTGCCATATGCTTCCAGTCTGCTTCCCCCGCTTACAGAAGAGTGAGGCAGGGAGATGAAATCCCTCGGCGCCTTATTACCCTCAGAATCGACCCGTTATTTCAATCATATAAATGGTCTTATGACACTCATGGAAAATACAGCTCTGTCAACACTGGGCAGTGTTCAACCTTCTGTCAAGTCGCTTTTAGGAAGGTGCACGGGGCATTGGCGAAACCGAACGACAGAGCGCAAACAAAGAGACCGGAGAAGGAACGAAATGACGGGGTTAAGATGAGTGATAATGGGGTTATTATAAGCCTCGGTGGTCAATCCGTCTATGCTCTCACACATTATGAACAAAAATCTTTGAGGAAATTTAATGGGGCTGTTGTGAGTCCACAGCTAACCAGCATGCGGACCAAACACAGCCATATGGCCTCAGACCCTGACCTTTTGTTAGCTTTCTGTTATGATTAAATACGATTGAGATAAGATAGCAAATAAGACAGAAAGAAACTGCCTATCAAAGAAAATCAGAAATCTGTTTTGACCCGCATAAGACCCGATCAGTTTATTCTAACACCCATTGCTCCCACAGAGGAGTTTTTAAAAACATATTCAAGTGCTGTTATAAATTAACAGCGATCTAGAGGCCTACGTGAGTTCTGCCTTTAGGTGGGATGGTCACGGAGACGACTCAACAGTTTAGCAGTAAATAAAATAGAATTAAAAAGTGTAATTAAAAAAAATTTAAGGAAAGTGTTGTCTCACTTTCATTGTAAAACATAAGAATTCATATTAGACAAATTGTTTTAAATTGTTATCGGGCATATATTTGGACGGTATCAGAAATAAAATTATTTTCTTCAAATCTTTTTTTTAATTATGACATTAAAACTAGAGGCGTATTATTATCAAACAAAAAACCATCCCGTGTCGAATAACGTCATACGCCGCATTGAAGGGAAAGACAACTTTTTTTTTTCTACCTATAAACTTATTATTTTTATTGCATATTTTCAAAGACAACCATGGGTATTGCACTTGTAATCGAATTAGCATAGCCGTTAATTAGTTAATTTAAAAAGCGGAACTGTCGTCATTGTTCGAAAACACGGTTGTTATATCATCTAGTTGTCGCTGTTCCATTTTGCCTGCACTGGTGGATGCTTTCATATAAAGCCGAAAGTGAGGGTTCCGTTCCCAACACCAACAAACAACCGCTTGTACATATCAACCTGGTACTTAAAACCGGATTTTTTTAAACCACACTTTAGTTGAAAATATGCTAAATGTATTTGTTACTCAAAGAGCTATTTTGATATGTATACAACAGGGTAACATTGCGTTTGAATGCCAAGTTTGTGTTTAAGCCGTGTTGTTATAGATGCCTTTCAATGCATCCATAAGCAAACGGACACACTGGTGACCGACCGTTTTTTCGAACAATGACGTCAGTCCCGCCTGTTAAATTAAATAATTAACGGCTATGCTTACTTGAATGCAATGCAATACAGATGTTTGTCTTTGAAAATATGAAGTTTAGGTCGAAAAATAGTTGTCTTTCCTTTTAAAGGCAAAAAGTTCAAATGATAGATGGGTATTCGACGCCTTCCTCAGCGGTATTTCACCTATAATCACGACAGCGGTTCCGGCACTACAAAGGCAAGTTTATTTAACGAGGGTTTATTGTCGTACAGGCAAATGGAAAGCCACTCTCGACATCACTGGTACAAGAAAAAACAGGACAATCAGGACGCAATACAAAGACGTTACAAACATAGTGTTTTGCTCGGTTGGAAAAAAGATGACCTTTCTGCATGTGTTACATAAGACTATGTTCGGAATTATTGTTGCTACTACTACTATCACTACCACTACCACTACTACTACTACTACTACCACTACTATTACCACTATTACTACTACTACCACTACCACCACTACCACCACCACTACTACTATCACTACCACCACTACTACTACTACTACTACTAATCCCACTACTATTACCACTATTACTACTACTACCACTACCACCACCACTACTACTATCACTACCACCACTACTACTACAACCACCACTACTACTATCACTACCACCACTACTACTACTACCACCACTACTACTATCACTACCACCACTACTACTACTTATACTACTACTACTACTACGGCCACTACTACTACCACTACCACCACTACTACTACTACCACTACCACCACTACTACACCACTACCATCACTACTACTTATACTACTACTACTACTACCACCACCACTACTTCTACTACCACCACCACTACTACTACCACCACTACTACTACTTATACTGCTACTACCGCCACTACTACTACCACTGCTACTACTACCGCCACTACTATTAGTACTACAACCACCACTACTACCACTACCACTACCACCACTATTATCACGATTGCTACTACTACCACCACCACTACCATCACTACTACCACGACCGCTACTACCACTACCACTACCAACAGTACTACTACCACCACTACTACTACCACTACTACTACCACCACCACCACAACTACTACCACTACCATCACTACCATCACTACTACCACGACCGCTACTACCTATACCACCACTACCACCATTACCACCACTACTACTACCACTACTACTACCACGACCGCTACTACTACTACCACTACTACTACCCCTACCCTACCACCACTACTACTACTACCACTACCACCACCACCACTACTACTATCACTACCACCACTACTACTACTACCACCACTACTACTATCACTACTACTACTTATACTACTACTACTACCGCCACTACTACTACCACTACCACCACTACTACTACTCTCACTACCACCACTACCATCACTACTACTACTTATACTACTACTACTACCACCACCACTACTTCTACTACCACCACCACTACAACTACCACCACTACTACTACTTATACTGCTACTACCGCCAGTACTACTACCACTGCTACTACTACCGCCACTACTATTAGTACTACCACCACCACTACTACCACTACCACTACCACCACTATTACCACGATTGCTACTACTACCACCACCACTACTACCACTACCATCACTACCAACAGTACTACTACCACCACTACTACTACTACCACTACTACTACCACCACCACCACAACTACTGCCACTACCATCACTACTACCACGACCGCTACTGCCTATACCACCACTACTACTACTACCACCATTACCACCACCACCACTACTACTACCACTACTACTACTACCACGACAGCTACTAATACTACCACTACTACTACCCCTACCCTACCACCACTACTACTACTGCTATTTCTACTACTACTACTACCACCACTACCGCTACTACTTCTACCACTACCGCTACTACTACCACTACCACTACCGCTACTTCTACTACTACTACTATTGATGGCGGCCCTATTCAATTGAATGATGTGCGCCACAATATACAAAAGGTTTATGTCATGATTTGCTTAATTATAGTATAGTAATCAACAGATTTGATTGACAGTGTAAGACAAAGGTAATAAAACAATTACGCTATTTAATCAGATGAACATTTCGTTTAAAATAAAGACTATGTTAAACGGTGTTATGCTTGGAGCTGTTTTGGTGCCTAAAGCGTTCTTTTCTCGTGTCATCCCAAATCTAAACGTTTCTTGTTTCTGATGTATGTTTGGGGGCCAGGTCAGGCTGTTCTAAACTTAGTATTCATATACTTTATACTGATCGTTTGGTTGTTTGTTTGTTTAATTGACACTTTATGTTATTTTACTCATACGACAGCGCGCCAGTCAAATGGCTTGAGGGGAAACCTCGTAAAATCCACCCCCGCTTTTGACGGAGCCCCATCGTGTGACTCATTCATATATCTAATGGTTAACAGACGGACTCGATCCCGTGAACGGTACATCGAAGTAGGATTAGTAAGCGTACACGCCAACCACTAAGCCATGGTCGCGGGCCAAGGGATGAAGAAAACGATCCTTGACGTCACTAGCAGCACATAAAGACAGGATAGAACTACAAAAACAAATACGAAGACATGACACACATATCGTATTCGCGTGGCCCCTTTACCTGTAGAATATACCATGGCAACAATCGCGATCAAAAATCACGTAACAAAGCATAACTACTCGTGAAATAGATAGTAAACTTGACAGAAATACATGTTTGACATAGGCAAATTATGATAGATAATCTACATAGAGTCGACAAATAATACGTTGGTCTATATGAACATATGGGTTAAAAGATGAATGTCATGAGAGGGGAGTTCAGATGACAACATGTGCATGCTTAAATATTCACAATAAAGTTGAAAACATTCTTCTATAAAGTGGCCCTTATAGTGGCGTTAAAGGTTCTTCAGCTAATGTTTCTTGTCGAATGTCGAAGCCTTTATGGTTCTCTATGGAACCCTTTAATATCAACTGCTGTCAGTATATCTGCCTTCTTTCAATACCAATAAACATTTCAAGTCGTAGTGGTTCAATATACAACCATTGTCTTTCCTTATTAACCTTCAAAGAGCTATTATTACTGATTGCAAGAAGAGAGTCTAAAAGTCTTAACATATAGCTTGTCAATGCGAATAGGGATTTGCTACCGGAGATCAAACCCGGGGCCTTCGGGTGACAGACCCAACTCTCTACCGATTCGTATTTATATAGTGTAAAAGTAACTAGCTAGCTATGGCTTTAACGCCGTACTTGAATACTGATATGACGACGTGTCAATCCAATGGGTTAAGGAAACCATACACGATGTTACTGGTAACAAACAATCACAACACAAGACAATTACAAGACAACACAGACAACACAAACATATCGGCATTGTGTTGCTCATCAGCACTAAGAGCAACATGGCAACGTGATAAAAATCATGCAATGGGCCAGTTGTACTACAGCATAACGGATTACACAGATATTGCTTATTAATACCACTTCATTATCTAATTGGTTAATCGAACATGTGCAATGCAAATAAGATAATATCTGCAAAATGGTTTTAATTTCTTTATAGAGTCATTAGCCGGAGGTCGGATTCTGATAAATTGAAATGTGGTCTCGGAATAATACGGACTGTTATACATCCTATAATCATGGATTAATTTATTTGATTAAGTATGTATGCTTAGAGCTATTCGTACTCCGAAGAGCTTCAAATAAAATTAAGAATTATTTCGGTCATCTAGATGAGATTTAAAACTGTAGGCCTATATTGGAGTTATAGTTCACTCATAGTGCGTTGTGTAAGCTCAATGGGCGAAAACATCCCTTTGTGTCACTGGTAACAAAAAACTTACAAGCTACAAGACAAAATCCGGGCGCAATAAGCAGAATGCCAATTTAAAGTACAACACACCACAGCCAATCAGGTTTCCTGCCACTAATTCGTTCGAGGAGCTGCAGGCTTCAACCAAGCAACCAACACACCAACCAATCATCTAACCAACCAACCGGCCAACCAACCAACCAATCATCCAACCAATCACCCAACCAACCAACCAACTAACCAACCAAGCAGTCTCAAAGGGATATGCAGACATATGGGCTATCCTAAGAGCCATGTAGCGACTAATCATCATTTAAAACTCTTTGCCTAATTAAACATTTCTGTGTACATTTAGCTTTAACATCGTTTTCACATTTTACATAATAACACCCAATGAATAAAACATCGAGCTGTACACTGCTAACGTTGATAAAGGAAGATCATAGAAAATACATCAGACGTATTTGCCTGAGGGTTATAATTTACAAGAATTAATTAACATGGTATCTCCTGGGTATATTACATAATTAAGTCTGAATGTGTTTTGTCCTTCCGGTAAACGTCACATATTAATAACGTTCTAAATCGGCACGCTGTTAAAGTAAATAAGTGCGAAACGAGTTAACATTGAGCAAATAGTGGAATGATAAATGAAGTATGCTTCAATATGGCAAATGATTCGGTAACTAGTGACTGTTCAAACAAACTCGCTGTGTGTCAGTGGTTGTTCTATACGCAACAATAACATAACACGAGAGGCTTCAGCCTAAAGAGGTATTAATGAAAGCTGTTTATCCCGATACACAAAACATGTTTTTATATGTTTGATTTGCCGGATTAGCGCGACACTTAAATTTATTTCGGGTTCACAGAAGTTTCTTTGTCTTGTGGTGTTACAATTCGATGATACTTAAATCTGGCCTTGAGTCAAAATGCATCAGAGGATCTGTTTTTATTTTGTTTGTTTGTTTGTTTGTTTGATTGGGGTAACGACGTACTTAAGGTTATTTCACTCATATGACGGCGTGTCGTGAAGGAAACTACCCTCGATGCCATTGGCAAAAAACAAAGACAAGACAGCACAATATAGGATAATCACAGGACCTAATACAAAGACATCCAAACAGATGGGCTTCGAGTTGCCCCTTATATAGCTTTGAGAGCACCAGGGCAATAGGTAGCTCCCTCCCAACCCTCAGCAGGATCTGTTTTGAATGTGAGGACATCACTGTGCCTACATGTGATTTATCTTTGAAAATACAAAAATGTAAACATAGATTACTGTATTTCAGAGGATGAACAATTGTTTTCTTGTCATTGCTATTTTTAATGTTCATAAATATCTCTACGACATTATGTATTGTTTGTCAAATGTAAATACAGCTGTTTACAGCTATTTAAGGAGTAATGAAGTCAACTGACTATACTAAAAGAACGCAATATTAACAGTGAGTCACAAAATGTTCCAAAAGCTTCAATGAACCAATATATTCTTATAACTAGAGCAGAAGTGAGCACAGCTCACATACCCCCGCAGATATACTAATTACTATAATAAATAAATATAGAGATTATATGTACAGCGCGTGATACGTGACGATGTTTCAGCTCGAGTTGTCTCAGGTCGGACTGCAGTATCAATCTCGCTCTTCGAGCTCGATTGATACGCAGTCCGACCTGAGACAACGAGAGCTGATACAACGACACGTAACACGCACTTTACATATAATCTGTT
>JAQQZZ010113301.1:0-15195 GCA_030265115.1 Mopalia vespertina | reverse complement strand
TAAAAATTTAATTCCTGGCCTGGGGACGTAACCATCTAAAAGCGTCCCTCTAGTGGGTGTTGCCCTCTGGTCAGGAATTAATCCAATTATATTCATTTTATAATTGGATCTTGAACACTGGGTATGTCTTGCTACTTGAATCACTAAACAGAAGAGCTCCACAAATATTGACCAATCAAATATCTTTCTTGTCACCCTAGGGGGCCTTCGTCGCGAGGCCTAAAAAGTCGACTGTTTAAACTTTGACAGTTCACACCAATGACCTGTGTAGGTCATTTGTTCAAACATGTTATTAACCTGTAACACACAAGAGTGTAGGTCGCATGACGTCACGAATAGGGTTGGCCACGCCCAAAATGTCAGCTACCAGTGATCGTAGGTGGGTATATACTCGTAACCCTCAAGTGATTTTATAAGCGAAGAAACGATAAGTCGATATCATATTTCAGTATGTTTAATAGTAATTTTTCAAGGGGTAATTGCAGCCAGGAGCATCGCTTAAAAAGCTATATTTTTACCCATAGCTTTATTTCACGGTGTCCTGCACGAAATGACAAAAATTTACAAATGCTTTCATTTCCTGTTTGTTGATTTAACCAAACACTAAAAATCGCTCACACTTTTTGTCTGGCCAGCTCATCAATAAACTATTAGGTTCTTGGTTGGTTTTATAAATCGGCTGTCACAATTCTACCGTTTAATTTCCCATTCCATGCTGATTATAAACATTAGGTCGAATATACTAGAGCGATCGCCATGGAAATGCAATAAAATGTGTGGAACCTTGTTAACGAACCATGTTAACGGCAACTGCGTTCACATTGTTGATAGAGCCAATATAAAAGACAATGTGTCGCAGATGTGTTTCTCGAATAGCTATAACAGAGTAGCCTAATACCTGTTAACAGAAGAGTGGGGATTCCCACTTAAGTGTATTCAATAAAAATGTTCATGGTTTCAAGAAAATAAGACAAAGTAGTCTAGAGGAAACTCTTTAATACTTGGTTGGCCTCCTGCTTTAAACAGTTACACCTAGAAATTAATGTTTTATCTTTTTTAGATACCGGGTACTTACGTCTTTTTAAAAATCTAGTATAAAATATACAGTTTGATATAAATTGAAATGACAAAATCGATTAAGTTTGTGCCATGGAATTTAAACACGAGATCTTTGTCAAGAAACTAATGAGTAATGACTGCTGTAATGACAATCAATATGCGTCCGTTAATTGTCTAATCTTTAGTGTTCCTGAGTGCAGCCTCTATGTCAGAAATCATCTCGAATATCGAGGTAATGGTCAAATCAAAATTGCACTAAAAGGATGAGTTTATTATGGTCAGCTATTTTACTTGTCGACTCAGGATATTACTGAACAAACCAAGCTGTAGGCCTAATGATTTTCATATTTGCTTGGTGTTTAAGCCACGCTGGAAGTTATTTGACTTATTTAATGGCTGTGCCTGTATTATTGGTGGAATAAAGCAACTCGTCTTTCCAAGGTCACTGAGAGCTGTATTATTGATGGAATAAAGCACATCGACTTTCCAAGGTCACTGTGCCTGTATTATTGATGGAATAAAGCACCTCGTCTTCCCTAGGTCACTGGGAGCTGCATTATTGGTGGAATAAAGCACCTCGTCTTTCCAAGGTCACTCAGAGCTGTATTATTGTTGGGATATAGAACCTCGTCTTCCCAAGGTCACTGGGAGTTGTATTATTGCATGGTGGAATAAAGTACCTCGTCTTCCCTAGGTCACTGGGAACTTGTCTTCATCATATGGTTTACACGTTTAGCCGTAGTCGGTGTCGTCATTGAAATCATGGCCACAGGTACATACAGCAGGCGTTTGCTCACAGAATATGCATTTACCAGAAACTGTCCTTTCGCTAGCTAGGAAACATTGCATTAGGATCCTAATAGGGGCAAACTAAATTTCCCTAAGAACGTTTGTAACACCCCTGCTAACAAAAATGCGGCTACACGTGTCGGGGAATCAACAACACAAACAGAATTATATATAGCCTCTCTATTTCAATAACAAAGGCTATGCTTAGGATACCCGGTACCACAATTGTTGAAGAGAATCATAAATCAATATTTCCATCAAGCAAGAGGTTTGTAGTGTGTATATTTGTACCTACAAGTCAATCCCATACTAGATGTCCTTTTGACCCTGGGATGTGTAACAGAAACGTAATGAAACGAAATGGCTGTAAGAGTTTTCCAATTCTGTCGATAAAACCCAACTAGATTGAGCAATCCCATAGAGGTTCTGAATATATGTGGGATGATTTATAGGCGAGGCATTTGTGCTACCTATAAAGCACTGTGTGTAATTCGGAATCGGTTGTTAAAATAGCGGTAAAAGAAGGCCTAATATAAAATAACAGTTATTAAGGGATCTCTAGTACCATAAATCTGTTTCAACAGGGTTGTTTGGTATCACCAAGGAGATGACATTAATTGGGTTATTAATTTTCAACGAGCGATGTGAATAATAAGGTTGGTGTAAGTATATGACCTACAGTTAGAACTTAGTATTCATTTATTACGTTTTTGTGAGATGAATAAACGAGCGATCTATACAACTTCTAATGCAATACACATTTCATCACCATCTTAACTACAGAATTTATAGTTTAACATAACCACCATATTTCAGAAATAAGTTTGCCCTTCGTAAGAAAAATTACCCCCATAGATTAAGGGCCTCAAGTCTTAAGAAAAAATACCAAAGAACAAAAACTCATATATAGAGAACAATCTGTCGTTCCCACAGACCAGTCACCAGGGGCCAGTTGCTCGAAAGACGATTAGTGGTTAACTCCAGATTAAATCGTTAATAGAGGATTAGAGATAGACCTTAAACATGGCGTGACGTCATCTAATAACGGGTTAAATTTAATAGCGCTTCGAACAACCGGCCCCTGAACAGTTGATAATACAATGTAGTGTAAATCAATGCATACGACCGTAACTTGTCAAGTATCCAAAAGGCTATGTACACAATAGCAACCTATTCTATTAACAATAATGGCCATGAACATAAAGTCTGTAAAATATTTGACAAAGCTAATTCTACATGACTGTAAAAATGAACTACTTCTGAAGAGTATGGCTGTGTATATTAAACTTATTTAAATACTAGTATATGGCGTGTTTAAGTAGAAATTCCACAGGTCCGAGAACCCGTATTAAGTCTATTTCTGATATTATATGATTGTGTTTATCACTTAATTCTAACGTAAGGAAGGTGTAACATAAATAAAAAACAATCAATTATTATTGCGATTGTAAAACAGTTCATTAGGTTGGATAACTGCGGGAATCTCAGTATACATAAGTGATAAATGAGATGTCTTTTATTACCACAGCGCCAGTTTCCGTCAGCTCTGAGTATGAATATGTGACTTAGATATCAGATTTTAACACGCTTGGTCTTTGTTTGTTCTGTTAATGGTTCAGCAAATGAACACTTGTTTAAGGGGAAATATGGCATTTTCTGTGACTACCTGAGCTTAAGATTTATTGCACTCCAATATTCACAAACATGCAATTCAATGCTTGCTGGCTGAACGCTTTGACCAATCTCCAATGGTACTTTGAGCCCGCTGGTATTTTGGAATCGAGCCATTCAAATACTGTTATTTATATGTATTGGCACGTATTCCCAAACATCTCAATCATTTCTCACGACTCAACACCGTAACACTGAGCGATAAAAACGGTAATAAGGAGGATATACGGGATCGGAAAAAAACAATTCACGAGTAGGCCTACTCCCAATCTCGACACTGCAAATTTAAACCAAATAAAGGGTTTGATAGATTAATAAAAGAGTTATAGGGAAATCAGACCCTAGTTCATTATTGATCTTTTCGTCTTTCTTGTCATTAGTCTTGTCAACATAACAGCTAGATTGGTTTCTGGTGACCGGTCAAATAACAAATCAATATCAATATCAATACAATCAATTGATTAATGCCCAGGTAAAAGTACCATTGGATCACTAGACGTAAGTGCATCCGGCAAGAAAATACGTGGTAGAGCCAGATACAGAAGAGTGTTTGCTGTTGAGCAGTTCTTAAATAGAATCTACTAACGCCACTGAACAAGTTAACTGGGCAGCCTACCAAACAATCTCAACTGTAGCATACTTCCAAGTTCCACTGCCCTATTATATATAGGCTCAAATACGGGGTAATTAATGTATTTCAACTTGGGCTTGGTAACATAGGCTGTCTTTATGTACGATTACATCTCCCGAACTCTTAACAATCAATAGTAAAGACGGTATGTACTATATACTTTTTTTCATACAATTTATAATAATTAATCATTTTATGTATGTCTCTGCTCTAATATTTCGGGGTTTCGAACTCCAACGCAAAGTAAAAATTTGGTTCGAGTTAGCAGAACGATCCTGGCCAACATCAAAAGGCTTATTAGAAGAAAATCATCAGCGAAAGTGCTGTTGTAGACTTCATACGATTGGCGTATAAACGACACACCAACAACGACGGCTCGACAATCACATTTTTCTTCATTTTTTTTTATTGCAATAAAAATATTGTTCTACACTTAAGCTAAAGATGCATATAGCAATTGGATATCTGTCGGCATAATCTATGCTGGTTTAAATGTTGGTTCAGCAATAAATATATCTGTTACTAGAGTCAAGAATGAAAATTAAAAGGAGCCGAGCACATTTATGCCGGAAATGCTCGACGGGTAAAGGCGAAGCGATAAAACGCTGACAGTGTATCTAAGAATACAACCAAAATTTGTATTTTCTATGAGCAGGTCGCCGACACTGCACATGCGTAGAAAAGTTACAACCAGCAGTTGATCAAAGTATCAAATCGCTCTGAGCAAGTTGAATTTTGCATGAATGTTAATTATTTTATTTTTTAATTTTTTTCAATTAGTGATTAAATCAGATTAGAACAAACCTATGAAATCACTGATATCATTGAGTATAAATTTAAAAGTTGGTAGGACGTCTCATAACAAAGGATTGATCGCGCCATATTATTTCGACTCCTGTCGGTGGTATTTTTCAGCCATTTTAAAATGGCCCAAAGGCTATTCAATGTTCGAGCATTGGCTAGTACCGAGCATATGTCGACTTATGCACAGGCTACACCTGATACAGCTATATACAATGCTGAAGAGATGCCTTTAAATGTTTTAGAGATTTTAAGTTTAATTTATTGGATCGATAAATATTCAAAAAGTCCAAAGTTGATGCGCCCGAAATGGCAATGGAATGTCTGTCCCACCCATGGAGTCAATAAATACCCAATCGGACAAGCGGGTCACCGGATGGGAGCTTTCTGCTGCTCTCTGGCTAATGGACAACAAGAAGCAAGTCTGTCGTTGCGTCTTTGTTTATGCGCCTTGTGATTGTCCTATCTTGTCTATGTTTGGTTGAAAGTTACGTTGGGGGTGATTTCCTTCACCGTTATGGACCGGCAAGCGGTCATATGAGGCAAATAACCAATGAAACAAGCCAACCTAATCTGTTTTAACCGAATCAAATAATGTAACAAGAAAATATCCGAGACTTATTTTAAATCTGATTTTAATTATGGCATATCATCGAAACGATATCAATAAAAGTAGAGACAGGTATATATTAATCAAAATGTACGGCTGACTAGGAGCACCATCGTTAAATAGATCGCGATCTTTGTTTGTAAATAACCTGTTTTATATATATGTTAGCATACTTTTTGAACATTCGTTCTACTTTAGTTTTACGAAAATGTTAATTAATACAGAGAGCCAAAACTAATATTATAATAATATATATCTCAGAATAAAGCTATGAAAGGTTTAAAGTCATGTTCATTATAACACATCGTAACGCTGTGGATACGTTGCTATCATACATATACATGTGAGCATTTTATAGGAACCACAACATCATGTCCCGGCGGCTATCATTAGCTTGTTATCTTTTTCCTATCTGCCAGCCATAATATTATAATGAATGTGTGTACTAGGTTAACTACGAAGGCTGCTAACATATATCTGACGCTGCACGTGTGTTTACATCCACGAAATACCAGCAAGCAAATATGTTATAATTGGTCGTCAGATCTGCTCGTGCATTATTAACACCTTTATGACCTCCATCCTGCTGTAACAGTGTAAACAAATAGCTATCAGCTTGACTACCACGCGCACTGGTATTAATTATTGAAGTATGTCTCAGAGGGATTTATCCCTGACAAGAATTATCGTATACAAGGTCATTTCGAGTTTACCAATAAGGCTTATTGTATTGGCGTATACATTATTTTACTGTCATTATTGTATTGCTTAAGGGCCTATATTCCGTAGATTTTATAGAAACATTACTGCTGGATAGGCATGCAGGGCCTGTTGCACTCCCATTTCCCACCCGCTTAATGGGATTTTGGGTACCCAAACCCTCTACCCCCTTAAAATATGTTTTTTATTAAGTGAAATATATATGACCCCATCCCAGATTTCCATAAAATAAAAACGATGCATATTTAGCTGTAATTGCTCAAAACGTAAGAAAACAATAAGCAAATGTGAAAAAAAAAAACCCTATCCATTCTCAATGTTTCTCACTTTCATCAGACTGGCAGGGCCAAGGCAGCCCTCTACCCTCGCATTGTAAATGAAGGGTGCCCAAACTTGTGACCTAGATCATGCCCTGAATTAGTCTCGCACGAACCAGACTATTCGCACGTTAACTTCGACCACGACTAGATAGTCTGGTAACAGTGCATGTTAAACGTTGCCAAAAAAAAATAAAACAAAAATGGCCGTCATATGGCCCGGTTATCGTACAATATATTGCAATATTTAGTGGGTGCAGTTGTATGTCGTAAACCGTCATATTTGTATGTCATATTGCAATTAACCACGTGCTGCATGTTGATATATGCCAACTCTGTAATAGTTATATAACAGTACGGACTGAATACTTTTAAACTTCAACAAATAAACCTCAAATTAACTTATTTGTAAATATTTTGGGTTCGATTTAATTTTCAAAATATATTTAAAAATTAACCTATCAGGAAACCAACTGCGCGATAACCGGACCATATGACGGCCATTAAAGCCAGATTACGGCTTTAATCGTATGTCGTAAACCGTCACATTTGAATGTCATATTGCAATTAAGCAATACGGTCGGTGTGTCATTATATCGTCATTGTAAATTGCTTTGGAATTATGATCGATCACTCTGGGAAATTGCTTTGTCTGACGTATACTGTACAGATTTTAATCCGACAGTGTAGCAATCAAGCTGATTGGTGATATCGTATGCATGTTGGTGTGACATGGTGTCAGTACAAATTGTGTAAAAATTGTGACATATCATTACTATCTGACATGTACTGTAAATACAGTATGTCACATTTATGGCGATTTCTTCTCGGTTGATCTACTTATAATGTCATTTCCAGTATCCATTGCCTACACATTCTGACAGATCAGTTAACCAACAATAACCCTAACCATTAATATGGTAATCACCCGATGCTCGTCTAACATATATATCCATACAATATAGAACTTCTATCTGAGTCGTAGGTAATTATAGACTAAAGGACGTATATAAAACACAGTTTAAATGTCAGATGTATACATGCTGGTTTGACAGTTCACAATATCAGCTCATCCCAAAATATATTGAAACAACTATCTATAACTATTGTATAAGGAGTCACTGTGACATTAAGTTTTGACTTATATAGTACAGATTGATCTCACGAGACTTGCTTTCTACGAGATCTAGCACAATCTCTGGCTAACATACCTCGCCACCTCGCCACCTCCCCGCCTTCCTGCGAAATTTGGGGTATTTGATTAAAACTGTAGCCGCCCTACCTCCAGGGTACAGCCACGAGGGTATATATATTGTGTAGTGATATTCGGCAGATTGTCGTAAATTGCGGCAAATTACCACTGTATAAATGCACCAGGCGACGCCATGATTTACAGTTACAGTGTAAAGCAGTTCTTTTTTTTAAGTTACTAACAAACTTATTCTTAAATCAACATTCTGTGCATGTTGTTTTTGTCACACACATTATACACAGTTAAAGTTCCGCCTCGTGACTTCCTGTGACGAACGTGATGTCGCGTGTTTATCACAACTTTGCAGCCTGCGTTAAGCCTAAATGATTCTTAATGTTAACAAAAGGAAGGCCAAGTGATATAAAGGCATATCAATTAGTTACCCTGGTACTTTTGGCGTCGATTTACGTCCATTTCTTGTAAAAGTTATCGAAATGTATTTTTAGAGAATGAAACAATAAACTGTGCACACTAGAATAACAGATATGTTGTATTATTTTTGCTCATCACAAATTATCTCCCTTGTAATTATACGGATCGTATAAACGTGTTGGTCGCCATCCGGGCGCGCTATAGCTAATACAGGGACGACAGCTCAATTGACGGAACCCAGTGGTCCTTGATGCATCTTTGTTTATTTATATTTTTATTGCAGAGAAAGAAGAGTCATCTAAGCAAGCATTAAATTCAACAGTTCTTACGCTGTCCTCTTTTACTGGCAAGTAACACGTGGCGGTCCCAGACATTATAACAACTAACCAAGACCATTGGTAATTAGCACAAATTTGTGAAGAGGTATGGACACCTTTCATCAATAATTATTATCTCGTTAATCCGAAATGAAAGTAACTAGCTTAGAATGTTACATAATATAGTAAATTAAACAATAAAGAACATAAATAATTTGTTTCGTCGTCATATTTTATCTTTGGGAAAGGTTGGTATTGTATGGTATAATTAATGATTTATATCAAACAGATAGAGTTCAGTTACACGTGCTTTGTTTTCATCTGATATAGATTTCCACTCATACTATGTGTCATATGCCCTACAATGCTGAGCTCTATTACCAAGCATCAATACTCCAAATATATTTAAAAAATCGATGTTAAGCTTATACACAAAACAGAAACCACATTATAGGGTGAGATAGATATCTAGGAATAGTGTTAATCATATCTGTTATATCTATTTTTATTGTTGAGATAGAAAATTGTGCTGGCCTCCAACGGGACTCGATCTCCACTAAACGAAGGGCGGGGTCATATACAGCATAAGAATAATCAGTATATAGCGATGAAAATTGCAGGGAAACCGTAAAAGTTTGACATTGAAACCAAGAAACTACGAAAGCAAATCCGCTGAATTTGGTACTGGCAGTGCGTGCAGGCGTCGTATAAACGGCTGGCCACGCTTTTTCGGTATCGATGGATGGCACGACAAACGAGAGGGTTTTTCATCTCAAATTAGCACTACAGGAGCGGACATATGTTTCTAGATCTCTAAGGCCTTAGACGATTCTATTGATTAGCTGTGAAACAAGAGCAGCAGCTGTTATATTAATCGGTCGATATCCTTACGGGGATTAATATTTCTCAATAAGAAATCCCAAGTTTTCAATATGAAAACATGCACAGACTGTGGTCAGGTCTCATACTTTATGTCTTGAGAAATGTAGATCTGTTATTGAGCAATATTCCCAGCAGCAAAGATGAGTCATACAGAATAAAACCTCATTTGTTTTACTTCCAAATATAGGTACTATAATCTTCTTCAAAATCTCCCAGCGTCGGAGACGTGTGACGCGGAGGCCGATCGCTTCAGTCCTCTATGCGTAAATATAGGCTAAATGTAATAGTAAGCATTTATTTTAATTGTGTCAATAAGAAATGTTATTGCTTATTGGGGAATAATTGTAAAACAGAAATGAATACGGTTAAGTGATGTGTAACAAATTGTGACCAGGTAGCAGCATTTTTTAGTCAATATACCTGTTTCGAAATGAAACTTATTGCATATCAAATCTCCTAATAGTTCAGCAACAAGACAAGGTTTTACTCATTGACCACATTAGTCGCCCTGAATACCGCCTTTTGTTGTATAAAGAAATAAATATGTAACCCAAAGGTCCAGGGTTCGAATCCAGACGGAGGCAAGCAAAGTTTTCTCTCTTCATTTATTCAAAATATAAGTCCCTGAAGCGTTTTGATAAAGAAATATTAATTTCACATTTAAATGACATTTAAATGACCCTATAAGTTCTACAAACACTAACAAATACTATTAATTGTGTGAAATAGAGCATATTCGAGAATCCACAACAGCATTTACACTACATCACAATGTCAAGGAAAATCTGTATACAATCTACCATAAGAATGGATGCATTCATTACAATCATGCAGTGGACTGGAAAAATATCCACACCCTAGATTCGTAGTCCTATTTCGCCTGACAGTCACAGCGCTCCGAGATAACCATTTAACCATTGGTAAACACTAGCCGTACAATAGTGGCAGCATAAGTCCATGTTCGTATTGCCAGACAGTAAGCAATGCATACAGAAGATATTGATATACTCACCGATTTCTTCTTGATAATAATCCCACACCGAATAGAAAATATTCCACTAGAGGCCAGTTCACATTATTTTAGTCCACCAACGTCAGTGTATAGTTAGTACCATATACAGCTTGCAATACCTAACTCAGCTTCTGGGATAACATAGCGTGTCCGATTAACATTGAATGGAAAAATCGCAATTCGAATGAGCAACGCTCTTTCCAAACTAGAATATAAACTGCCGACAAAATTGACACGGTCCAAATCTAGTCACCAAGTCAAAAAGAGGACAATTTGGCTTAGGACCTAGTTTCAAAAGCTGTGAGATTCCGAGCTCTATTTTGCTGTCATCTCCTCTAGTGTTGAACGTGTAATGCAGAGTTAAACAGATAAAAGCCTTTCCCACTGCCTCTATCGATCGATCCTGGGGCTTGTCAAGGCGTCAAGGCTACGGCAGAGTTTCAGGCGTTAGTCACTATTCAATGCACGACGATTCCCCAGGCACTTTATCGATGGATACCGTAACTAACGAAGCTGAGCAGCGGACAGCTTATACGATGCCTTTTTCCAAATAGTCAGTCGAGCAAAACCAGTAAAAACAAAGTTACATTGACTCCGTAATGAAGACTAATTGCTGCTGCTGTTGTTATAAAGTAGGTTAAATGTCGTAAAATTAATGAGAGTTGAACAAATGACTACCAGCTTGGTAATTCTGTTACATTTTTATAGATAATTATTATTTATAAAATAAAGAACAAAGAGGGTTAGCGCATGCATGTTAGATAAATGGTCGATAAATTAATTCATCGGAATGACCAAATTATATTTGATTTTGCAATTACGCCGTTCTCGTTGAAGAAAGGCTATTTTATTAAGGAAAATAACCCATATACTTCAATACAGAAGATTTTCATAACATTTTTACTTCATGAGAATACACGTTGATCATTATGATGAACCCCATAAGTTATGAGATGTTTCGAGTTCTACATAACTATTAAACTTAATGTTTGAATTGCTGTACTTGCCGTGTTTGTATTTGCTTACACACCTATTACTAGAAACAATGGCTGCATTTACGGCTTTAAATAATTTTGTCACTTGAATATCTAAAAATTTCAAATACATTATTTATTTTGTTTAAGATATTTTTCGTGTAAAAAAGGATCTGTAAAGCCCTTGGTATAGTTTTCCATTCATACATAGAATTAAAGCATCTTCGAAATATTGTCGACCACAGATTTTACACAAATTATTTAACAGTTTTCTTTACAGTATATATTAGCAGGATAAATGACACTATAATGCTACTGATATTTTCTATTGTAATTAAAGAAGACAAGTGGTTCGCCGGCAATTGTACACATGGCCATGTTTGATAGCAAGGCCGAAAGACTTATTCCCAATAGGACCATGTTTGTCAGACAACGGATCAAATGTTGTTACTGCTATTTTGTAGTATTGGGGTATGTAACAGTATATACATATCATCTAAACGCATTTGAAGTAAAACCCAGAGTAAATAAATATTTGCTTACCTCCAGCGGGGTTCGAACTCAATAGATATAATTATCACTAGAAGCTTGATCTTCGCTTTATACCAGCACTAACATGGATTATATATTTTTATTTCCGATATAATTAAAAAGGCTTAAATCTCCATGTCGCTGAGAATTAATTTTGAACAGGAGATTATTCATCGATTTTAATTAATCGACATCCCTGTGTCATGCAGTGTGATATTCTTCCTTCCTAATTCTAAATACACAAATAATCAAGTCCATTTGGCTATTAACTTTAACACATTAAAATGCTTTCAAGTTTTTTGCTTATTTTCAGTGTCAGTAATATCAATCATAAAAAAAGCTCCCATGTCTTTTCAAGGATTGATTAGTTGATTAATTGATTGTTTGAATCTGGTATTACAATATACATATATATGTATATTGTAATCCCAGATTGAATGACTGGTTAATTGATTAAATGTTTGACGAATTAATTAATTAATTAAACAATTAATTAATCGATTGATTGATTGGTTGAGTGAGTGAGTGAGTAAGAGTGAGTGAGTGAGTGAGTGGTAGGTTGATTGCTTGCTGGTTTGATTAATTGATTAATTGTTTGATTGATTGATTGTTTAGACTGATTAATTGATAGATTAATAGATTGATTGATTGATTGATTGATTGATTGGTTTTTTAGCTGGTTGACTGATTAATTGATTGACCGATTGATTAATTGATTAATGTTTCACGCCATGATGTTTTAAGGGTATTTCGCTTTAGGTATAGCTATAGCTATAATAGTAACATGGCTATAAAATGTAAAGTTTTGCTCTCTTCAATATATAACGTGCTTCTAGTCTTTAAGTAGTGAAATAACCACTAGTATCCCGAAAATGATACAAGCCCGATATTATATAACTCCGTAGACATATATACATCCAAACATATTCGCAATATTTGAGTGAATGTATAAATAATCACAGACACCTCGAGAGCAAGCAGGTCACAAGGATTAGTATATATCTAAAAAGTAATCACACTGTTACAGGAATGTTGATTAATTTAAATCGATGTAAATAAGCAAAAAAAAACCAAAAAAAAAACCCAAACAAGTATTGCAAAGAAATTACAAAGAAAAGAACCTCGAGGTGTGCGTGGTTACTTATACGCTCAAATTCTAGGACTCAATAGGTTTGGATGTATAATTTCTACGGAGTTAGACAAGTTTCGGACTTATATAATTTTGGCTACCAGTGGTTATTTCCATTGTCAAAAAAGCAGTATTTTAAGTTGTAACTAAAGTCGCTGGCCTTAACCGGTTTATACACTGTGTTTAACAATGAATTAGTGTTTCTAATCAATCCAGGGGTTTTCTTTCTTGCTATTTTTTATGCTAAAAAACTGTTGCTTTTAATTTATTTTTTTATATTACACGACATTTGGTTGTTATAAGTTATATATAGTGAGATTAGATTGGCAGTGTACTTGTCAAAAGGTACAAAAGCCTTTAGTTGGCTACTTCTATCCCCAGAACACTAATGAAATGTAACAAAATATTCGGTTTGGGAGCAAATGGATAAAATTAACATCTCATGAAAATACATAAGTCTGGCGAATGTCACAATGTCGAGTCATCGGGGATAGAAATTACCGTAATGGCCCGGTCACAGATTTCATTTCTGTGGGTTTTATACCATCTGTTACTTTTGTATTTACAAAAGAAAAAAAAAATTAAATCGATAGGCAGTTAAAACAACCGGTGCACCTTATGGACAAAAATATAAGAAGAATACGATTTATTTTAATTTGTTTTCTCAACGTTTAATTACCAAGTCTGCATGGCAGTAGGGAATGCACACAGTTGTTTGCTATATCAATTGTCATTTGCATAACTTCGTTAAAAACATTCTAGGTTAAAATCTCCTGCTGCATCCCATTTATAGGACAGTTAATGTATAGTGACCGGATTAAAGCGGAGAACATTGGTTAAAGTGTTTAGATGCATTTTGCGGGAATAGTATACGAATTTCGCAAATCAAATTCTCAAGCCGCTACCGTTATTGTCCATAGCCCCCCCACCTCCACCCCTTCCTCTTTCTTTAAATTTTCTTCCATAAATACAAATTAGGTAAGGGGTTATGATTAACGTCCATATATCGGGTCAAAAATAAATTTATGGGAATTCAAAAGTCTAGTCGGGATGACAATTGTCAAACGAAATTTTTTTTGAGTTCAAGAGGATTTAACTCCAAATGTTGAATTCTGCCCATACGTTAAGCTCAGATGAAGGATTATACATGTGGAAACTTGTACAGAATCTTTTTGTCTAGAATTGGTTCAATTCAAATCGATTATGTTACTGTATTACCTTCCGCCGATTTTCTTTTTGTCGGAAGCAAAATATTCATATCACTTTTTAACATGAATGGCTCATCAGCTCTGCATGTCGGCAAGGGTAATGGCAATATGATAAATGAGTCGACAGAGCTGATTTTCTCAGCTAGACCAAAGGGGGTATGTGCCTATACCAACAAACTCGTATCTTATGTCTTGAGTTTTTCGAAAACACAAGGCACGGAATCATGAGAACGCGAGAAAAGTGATTACATCTCAATCACATCTCTATTCTGTTGCATACCGGACACGAGACAAGATATCGCGAAAGAGTACCAAAAAAAAAACCTCGCAAGAATCGATACATATCGCCCGGTTTTAATAGTCATGTAGTGCTTCGTGTGTGTTTTTATTTTGGATGCACTGTACATGTTAGGAGTGACCATATCCGTCTTTTACAATAAAATTATCAACTGTTTGCCTCGGGCTTAAAGCTGAATTGTTTCAAAACGAATAAGGACATCACATTATATGATAAATGTAATTGTGAATTGCAAATGAACCTCGGTCGGTTGACAATAAGCCGTCAAATCAAAGTAACGCTTTCCTCTTTTATTTAAGTGTTATGTATTGTGTGTATTCGTTTCAGGAATCGAGTGCCGTAGACGATTGTGCTCTGTTCTCTGGGTTTATACGTGGGTGTTTAAACAACATGTGGTCATATAAAGGTTTGAAGTTGGAATATTCAGTATGTTTCCATCGGCATTCCCTCTCACTACTAATCCATGCTATATTGGTTTTATGGTAATCGACTTCCATTAGGGCTTACAATGAAGATGTTTGTTGTTTTAATCGATGTAAGCTTTGTATTTTAATGTACAGACATGTTATCTGGTGATCTGAGGCTGTAGTTTGAATATTCGGTACCTCTCCCTATCACCTTT
>JAQQZZ010113290.1:0-15195 GCA_030265115.1 Mopalia vespertina | reverse complement strand
GTTGGAAAGTTAATTTTCCTCCAGTGCTTAGTAAAGACAGCATTGCTACTCTTCAAACAAACTGCCCTTAGCCAGAGTGTTGAAGCGCTGGAAGAAGATTGACTTTCCAACATTATTAAAACACATTATATTTTATGGTTGTGCTAGTGTCAATCATTGTTGAAATACACCGCCGTCATATAAGTGAAATACATTTAAGCACCGGGTTAAACACAAATCTTTAAATTAATCCGAAATTATGTATAGCTTTTATATGGCTTATTTTTTAGAGATTATTTGGTATATTGTGGACTTTATCCAGCCATATCGATTTTTTAACATTACATTTTATTCAATAAACTTTAACCTCAATAGTTCCACAGGGATAATTTGTTAGTTTATTCAGATATATGCTGTTTAAGTGGCGATTAGCATGAATATATTATATTAAAAATGGTGAAGTTAACAAAGGTAGCTGTTGAAGTCAACCTTTGGCAAAACTGACCAAATTATCTCCGAGGATTATCAAAGCTATCCACACACCATAGAAGGACGCCATTGTGAAAATGTGCTGTTTCATTTACTAAGAATAAGTTTATTCTTTGTTTTATTCCACTTTAAAACATCTTTAAATAACTATCATCCCTTTTTACCTTGATTTCCTATGTACGGTACACCTTGAAAGAAATGCAATCCTGTTGCTGGTCATATATAAATTATAGGCATTGAAATCGCTTTATTTACTTTCCTCTGCAGTTTCAGAATAACGGACACACTTAGCAGTAAAAGTAAAAATAAAAAGCTTACAGTTGAAAAACCAAATTAGATTATTTATGTATAATTTAAACCAAAAAAAGTTAACACAATAACGAAACAAGTAACATATAAATTGACATATACATGGAAATGTACCAAAATATGCCCATAAATGAATATAATTAAAAGCGAAATATATTCGTTTTTTTTTTTATAAAAGAAAAAGAATAAAGGGAAACGTCAGTTAAATATCTTCATTCTGGATTTCATATTTTCCAAAAACGTACAATGTTTTTAACTGTAGCTCTGCATTTCATATACTATATATATGTTCTAAAAGTCTATTCGAGGCAATGCGGATATATATATAGTTTCAACCAAAGTTATAGTCAATTCATAAATATGCCTTTCATGCCTAAAACAACGATGTTTTAACTGTATTTCTGCATATAATATATATTTATTTAGAAAGGTGAAATTTGGGAATATGGTTCCATTTTTTGTTTCTTCAATGTCGATTAGAGTCATTTTATCAGGGCCTCTCTTTCAAAAAAAAAAAAGTCAATCGCTTGTCAAAGCAAATTTCTATGGAGATTTGGGAATAAATCGCCATTGCATTTCTATAGCTCTAACAGCGGATCATTTTACCTATACATCCAATTGCCGTCTTTGATTCCTATATATACTAAAGATTTAATTTCTTTTATAGAAACCCCATCAACAATGATAAATCCCACATCATTGGACCGGCATCGATCTATTTTCACTATTTTCTCATATACGTCTTTTGCGGAAGCCTGAAAGCTCCGTTTATAATTGGCCCTGTATTCACAATAGGTATCGTTTTATTTACTTCCTCCGTTAGCGCGTTGACGTGAATAATTCGCGAGCACTGACCCGCGGTGAGCATTCCTCCAACCGCGCTTCATTGTAAATGAACAATATACGTAATTTTCCAGTCGTGATTTTTGATTTTCTAGCACAGGAAATAAGGAAATGTGGTTTACATCTTTCATGTCATTCCACAGAAACCTCTTAGATTTAAAATAAGATAACAAAACATAATATTTCGCTTCTTCTTTCAAAAACTATGTACAGTTTGTTTAAGAAAGTACACAACTTATTAAGCAGAACTATCAATGGCTCCATTGGAAACAAATTAAAGCAAGAAACAATTGTGCATTTAAAAAATGTTGTTTGCATAAAGATCAACTTGGATAAATAAATAACTCAAACTTGAAACAAAAACACGCTCAATATTACGTTTATTTTGGTGGATGGACTTTTGCCAGTCAGGTATAAAGCACCTGCCGCACAAAGTTATATATATGGGCAAAAGAAAATTATATAAAAAAAATTTCTTGTGTATAAAAGATTCTTTAAATAGAAATAAATGTTTTATTTTTGTTAATCCGTTATTTTTCGTCTTTGTATAAATAATAATTAATTTGTACGAATATGATAAAAGTCAACATTTTGAGTATTGCATTAATAGTTTAGCTTAGTCATGAAAAGCAAACGTTACATCTAATAACTATTGCATGTAATGTATTTGCCCTGTTAAAAAAAATACTGTTCTTATCGTGTCAAGTATAGGCCGCCTATGAAGATCAGGATTTGAGGGATGAGTAGCATATCTGGATATACGCAATTACACTTTGTCCATTAGTTTGTTGCATTCACGTTTATTAATTAGCAGCCTTGAAATGTTACATGAGCGCGAATTATTTCCCATGATCTATTACATATCAAATGATTCGTGGATCAATAAAAGGGCTAATTAAAATGTCTGCGCGCTGATGATTACGGCGTCTGTCAATTCTGAATGTAATCTAGTAAAACTGTTGCCCAATGAAGGAAAACAGTTTTAGAACAAAAAACCTAAAGATTTTGTTGTGAAGATTGATGTGGGCCGTGCTAGTTGTCATCCTTATTGAACTCCAACTTGTATAACCGTATCTTTCTACAAATCTTCTGTTTTCACTGAAAGTTGTCAGGGAAGTTAAATCTCTAAATAAGTTCAAATTACAGGCAACCCGGTATGCTTTTGTGTCGGGTGAATACAAGAGTTGCGTAGGGAACCATTTGACCGTGAAGACACTTCCCTGTGTTTATCCTAGATTTCATTCGAGGATAACCGAGTTCTATTGGAGTAGGATAGGGACCTAAGCGTTTCACAGGCTGCCATCTACCTGTTGTACACTGTCGGATTAGCGTCAGGGTTTAAGGACCCCTAACATGGATTTAGTGGGATTATGACGCGCTCCTATTTTAATATTACATTTGAACAGCCCCAATTAGCACTGCTTAACGGATACGGGTTTTGTTCTTCCATTGCCTCTGGGTGTCAAAATATGTGTCAAAATGAAAGGTAGTTAAGGACGTCTGATCATGGTAGATCCGACATTTGTGACCTAGTCAATCCTGCAAGGAAGTCTTCTATACAAAACTATACTTTGGTAAATTGGGTATGCTACTAAAAAAGAGGATACGAAGCCCCTCCCCCAAAAAACAAACAAACAAACAAAACACCCCCGACCCCCAATAATATTGGATACAAAATACACGATTTGTAATTATATCAAAATGATGGCATTATAGATGTTAAAAAATTCATATAGGTATAGTTTTCCCTGTAATTATGAAAATAAAGAGTTGGGTGATCAGCAAACTTCATCTTTCACGAATCCATCGTTTATCTCTACTTTGCACCCGTTTTTATTTACTTTTCTTCGATTTAACGCTCACAGGTATACGACGTAGCCTCGGCACTCACTGGTGTGGTTTACTCTCGGTTTTTATCAATATTTAAGTCAGGAAGCGTGAGAAGTGAACGATCCGTCGTTATATCAGTGAAATAGCCCTGAGTACGAAGTTAAACTCCAAATCAACAAACAAATAAACAAACAAACAAACAAACAAGCTAAGGGGTCTATTAACACATTTTTAGATTGTATCTCAATTTCATCTTCAAATAATAACTTGGCGTTTTCAGAGCTGTCGATTGACGCATATTGTACTTGCACTGTGGTTTTGTTTTGTTTGATTGAGAGCTTCAGAAAGTGCTAGGAAACATGCACGCAACTCCATTTTACTGATAATTAACAAAACACCAGACAAGTACAGGACCGATGCTAAATCTCTTTTAATCAGACAAAGTGTACGATCGACTTCGTGTTGTTGCACATTAGCTCAATAATTACATTCGTAAAATGAAGAAAATATAAATTTGGCGGTGGATGAGTGGTTACACATTGTATTAGATATACACATCATGACGAAATTTATACAAATTTATATTAACTTTCTATACGGTTAATTCAGGAGATTTCTTAGCTTTTAAAATTGGGATAGTTCCAATAATATACAAGAATTAACTTGACCCTTATACCATGCACAGAAGAACAACGTACGATACTTGTCACCGACAACATTAGCTCAACAGACTACCATACATAAATTCGAGTGAAATAATTCCCCAACGTCCCGTCGCAAGGGCATATTAGTGGTCTGTAGTTTTGACCTCTAACAGCACTGAATAGCGATTGATATGCGATGTATTGAAATATAAGCGGTATTCTAGTTTATAAAATAGTTTAGACGAATTGTTTCAATGAACACATACGTTAAATAGTTTGAAACCAACCACTCGTGAGTATTATTGACGAAAGATGCATATATCTATAGACAAATGCTACGCATGGGACAGCGATGCATATTTATCCCCATATTTCATATACATGGTCATTTCCTTCTCTCGAAATGTTTGTTCTCTGATGGTTATCCATAACAACTCGAGATTGGGATCTATTTAGAAACTTATCTCTGGGAGTGTAAGGTAATTTATCGTGTTTTACTTATCCGGGACAACATTAATTTCATCAACGTTTGCATTTTAAAAGCAATTATTAAACAAAAGAAATTATCACACCACAATCACATAAAGCAAAACGTAAATTCCAATTTACATTTAGGGATCATCGGCGGATACAGATTTCCCCACACTCAAGGTCAAAGTAGATTAGAATGAAACACGATTCAAGGCAACATGTAATAAAAATTCTTTGGATGCAATTTATTTTGGAAAAGTGATTTGTGTTAAGACAAATATCCATTTTAACAAGCCTTATATACTACCTAAAACTTTTGGTGAAATTTCCAAGCCAAATCCTTCTCAAACGACTCATGTAAAACTGTTTTAGATCACTGCGTTGTGAATGCCAGCTAAAAGGTATTTGATTTTCATTTAATTAGCTGCAACACGCCTTTATTTAGATTCTCCACCCACAGAGTTTTTCATGGCTTTTCGGAGCTTTGGAGGTCAAATTAGCTGCACTTTCGACATGTCAAGCGAACCCTTTCTTAACGCGATCCGAAATTTGGCTGTGGTTTTTTGACCGTGCGCGTTAGGCGTTCATAAGGCAGCGAAACGGGGCGTTATCCAGAATTACAGCCCGTGACAGTGGGCAGTAGCGTGCTCATAGAAAGTGAACATTGACAAAATACCTATTGTAATAACGTTCATGATGGTTACCATGATTGGGATCTCTTCTATCCTGCAAACAATGGTGGATCAGTAAAAGGGTTTACCGGCGTAAACATTCAAAACAGTCAACCACATATCCCAATACTGGTCAACAGGTAGTAGCTTTATTAGCCAACAATAAAGGTCAAAGGGAAGCCTCCGCCCTAGTTTTCAATCTCGACGAAAATACTTCTATGGCCTCTGCGTGGCACTCCGAAAAATAACTATACTCTTAACAAAATGACGCTCTTGCCACTACACCGAGTTCCAGCACATAAAATTTAGAAAATGTTATATGGACATTTTGATTTGTTAAACGAATACGTGCTTCTACATAGACATAATGAAACTGCAGTACCGTTAGTTTCTTTTGCCGGCTTTAAAAAAACTGTACACATGTATGCGCAAAACAAAGTGGCAATACAGACGCTTGACATTTCACTACCATAACTTGGCTCTTCTTAAATAAATGTACCATTAAATTTACTATATCAGAATATTATACATTTCAGAAGTGACTAGGTCTCATTGTCGGCGGTTTTCAACATGCAGATGTTTGAAATCTATATCCGCAAATGTAAATAAACAATTATTCAAACTTCCTGCGTAAGCTTTACTATAGTCCCCTGTAAATTGGTCAATAAGGTTAGTTTTTAAGGAAATTGACTAAAACTAATGTTACAGAAAGAGAAGATCACCATCACTTCTTTGGTCTGGTGAACACAGACTGGCTCCAAGCAGGGCGCAGTTCTCCGTCCGGCTCTTTTTAACTTTAAATTTCAAATATTTGAACAGATGGCAATTGTTCGGGTTAATTGAGCTCACTATAACGTTTATTGTCGAAAATGGAAGTTTATTCAGTACAACAGTATCTTGGAAGTAATACTATAATTGGTTGTGCAATAGTTATCGGAACGTTAAAGGAAAAGATGCGGATGTCGCAGTGGAAGTAATGATGCTTTGCTGGTTGATATAAAGCCCTTAATTAATTTACACGAATCACATTCAAAAGGCATAACTATGTCGGCATTATCAACTTTATTTGAATAACTGCATAAAAAAGTAAGTTGTCCAACAGTGGATTTTCCTAAGCCCAGATGTTGCATTCTACGCCCTTTTTAAGAAGAAAGGGAGCACATGCCTGTCCAGTTATAAAAAACCCCTTAAAACTAATTCCATGAATGAAGCAAAGTTTAAGTATTAACTATTTAATTTCCCTCCTCATTTCTAGCTTACACTTTAATAAAACATTGCCTTTCACAAATTGTCTCTTGAAAATAATTCTTAAATAACAAGACTAATACTACTACTACTCATAATTATAATAAATATTGAATAAATTAAATAATTTTTTTTATAAATAAATAAATGAATAAATAAATAATTCAAAGGAAAAATAAAAATAAAGCTGCAAAAGGAAATAAATTATATTTGGTAAATAATGTCTGTTGCATAATGTGACTGTCATACACTGTCTGCGTATACAGTCTCAATATTAAATTAATATTTTAGAATACCTCCAATATAAAAGAATTCGGAGCATTTTGTTTCAATAACGTCTTCGATAAGTTTGTTTCCTTCATTTGGGTTTAACATCATACTTAAGTTTATTTCACACATAGGACGGCGCGGCAGCGCAGTTTGTAAAGGAATTCATGCTGATGACGATTACAATATGTGTAATGCTAGTTTGTACAGAACTTGGCCGCTTTGCTAAATTAAGGAAAGTTTGAGCGGTCTGTCACATGGAGAAGATTCCTGTCAAAACGTGCACAGACCTAATGTCAGTTCTTGGATAAGAATTCCACACGCCTTGTGTGTATACTGACTAAATGGTTGAATGGGATCTCCAGTTAACGACAAAATTAGGAACATCCAAACATGTGTTTTTTCCCCTTCAGTGATCATGTTACAATAGTGCCACAATAAGCAAGGGATTCTTTTTTGGACAAAACATTGTTTATTTGAAGTACAGACAGGTCATTCTTGTAAAGACTGACAGTGGTCAAAGCCAGTCGGTATTGTTGTCCATTCACCGCACTGGACAGCTTTCGCGGTCGTCTGTATAATGATCGTCTAGCACGGACATGTTTATAACATACAACTGCCACTTTCGCCGCTGTAAATGTCAAATAAAAGTCAATTATAACCGTAACGAATGCAACGGTCTCGATCCATATACTTACTGTTTACTAGAGAAATTAGCCACTACAAACAGATAGTTGATACATAGCATTACCGGGAAATGTTTAAGATTGCGAGATTACACAGCCAGGTAGATAGGAGGAAAGATAATATTATCTTTCCTCCTTAAACGAAACAATTCAATTTTAATAGCAGCTTTGATGTTTTACTCTTTTTCAATTTCGACCAATAAATAGTACTGAGCTAATAATATATAACAACAATGGCGGGAGCTTAAGTCAAGCGGACTTGATCTATACCAGATTGACTTAACAATATAGATTATTGTCTTCTCGGGATAAAACGTCACTACGTAAATAATATATTCGATTACACACAATACAAAAAAAGCAAAACAAATGCAGATTGACATGCACTGTTCAGTTCCTACAAGAGTCCAAGTAACTTTGAGCAAATAAGAAAAAGTAGACTGCTATTTCAAATTATTCCTAAAAATACATTCTCTGTGTGAGATATTATCTCCTTTCAGTTTACTCATCAAATCACAAGATATGGGGGAGTTCATATATTCCCTCGTCCAAGTGTCAATACCATATTTAAAGAAAATGCGAAAAGGAAAGAATCCGATTGCGTTTAATTCTGAAACTTTGTAAGTATAGATTCTTTAATGTCAGACAATGTTTTTGACTAGGTAATGTGTGTCTGGCGGCATGCTTAATCGTATTTCACTTAATTAAAGGAGGTATTCTTCAACAGTAAACAACCGGACTGAAAATACCATAATATGTGAAGTGTTTTAATGTTGGAAAAGTTATGCTCCTTTATGTCTGCAGAGGTAACATACTATCGTTAGCGCGCATTATTTTTTAAAGAAAACATCTTAGATCCATCCCTCTTGTAGAGAGTTTCCATGTTTCTCTAGATTTTACGGCACAAAACTATCAGCTATTCTAAAATAAATATAAAGAAAATAAACAACTTAATCCAGATATATTTTGTTAAACAAAAAAATAGTGTTTAAGATCAGAAGAGTAGAATATATACTCTTGTGTTTCAAGACAAGTGGGTCTCTGTTCAGCCAGTCTCACTGCAGCAGACGAAACAGAGTCTCGTGGCATCCAAATGATGTTTTGAGACAGTCGTCTGCCATCATTGAAAGGTAACACGTGCAGTTGAAGATTCGGCACGCGAGCTCACGCTCATCTTTCGTCTGCTTCAGAAGGCGGTTCGGCGCGCCTCACTTGATAAGCACTATTTTATTAGAGCCAATTAAGAATCATTAGTGCTGTAATATCAAATCGAGACGCGGTTTTAGTTGACGGAGGCAAACTGGCCAAAACTTTCCCAAACCGTTCTGCATTTACTGAACTGTTTTACAACGACCCCTGCTAGCAGTATTTCCGCCAAAGCTGGGATTCAACGACAAAATGGCACCATGGCCAGACGAATACACTAATGGGTACAAATGACCAAGTATCTTCAAAGAATAAAGCTCAAATAGATAAAACAAAAAAACAACCCCCAAACACACACATTTGTATCCGGAACACCTTTTAACATCGATCCATCAGAAGTGATAATGGTTGGTTTATAATAAATCTTTCGGTATTTAATTTTTAATGTTTAAGTTTTTTTTGTTGAAATGTATTTCTAATAATTAGCAACAAGTACAATTTCCATCCATTTTAACCAACCCATTCGAAACACAATGGCTTGTTGAGTTCTTAAAATTATTTCTGCAGAAAGCAAAGTTCAAACAGGAGGAAAAAGGGAACAACCTTCGTAAAAAAGTCACCATTATAACCATTTTTTTTGCTTTTGCTATTTTAAGTACAATACAATTGTGACGAATCTGTGAGGTAATGGCCACAGAGACGTACAGCGCAGATGTTAAATCTCATTTTAATTACCACTGTCTGTTTTCAGGCTGGAGAAGAAGTCCAGTCTCGGAGTCGGATTTCCGGTCGCTATTTAAGTCGTGGTTGTGTTATGTAAATGGCGAGGAGAACATGCAACTCACACCTTTGTTGTCGGTATTTAATCAGAGTGACCGGCGCGGTGTGATTTTCATGTTGTTTTTCTGAAAATGATCGGATATCTGATATAGCCCAGATAACCCCCTATGTAATTAATTCCAGCCGATTTTAGGGTTATTTGAATACCTCCATAGTCTCGCCACCATGTGATGTGAAGTTGTACTTGGTTACGTTAATACCAATTGCAAATTAATCAGATGTAACATTATTCGTGTGCTTGACTCTTTGTGACAAAATAAGCAGCTTCGAAACAAAGGAAATGCTTGTCTACCTATTCAGATTGGCCAGATTGTGTTAGTTTAATAATGGCATTCATATTGTTGAGTTTAGATAACAAAATAAAGATAACACAATCATCCATACACTTGAATAATAATAGGAAGAAGAAGGTTAAAGTCAGATCATACACACTATCAAGTTGCTAACGCAAATGATACTACATTTTTTGTGGCATTTCTAGTTTTCTATTGAAAAATACTTGAATGATAGTGCTGAGAGTAAAATGTATGGTGGGCTTTAACGCCACATTTATTGTAGTTGTGTCACTTTTTGTACATCAGCTGGGCATAACTCTATTTTGAATAGTTTCTGTACTGTAGTGTAGAGTAACTCGGACCTTTGTAAGGATGCTGATGACCTTTGTTGTCTGTTGTTTCCACTCAACAAGTTCCTTTGTTTAGCAAGTCTGCCAAAAAAGATTACATCGAATGGTGCAAGAAGATTGAATGCTCCTCTACACGGCAATTACATATATATGACCTTATTCTGTCGGGAACCTTGCTAGCCAGATACCCCGAGTTCGAATCCCGGTGGAGGCAAACAACATTTTGTTTCTTTACATTTAAATATATAGCCTTGTTTCATAAATAAAATATGTGAGTATTTATTATTGAGATGGCGTTGGGGCAACAATATATTTGGGCGATTCGTAAAAAG
The DNA here is from genome assembly GCA_030265115.1 of Mopalia vespertina. Lineage (NCBI taxonomy): Eukaryota > Metazoa > Mollusca > Polyplacophora > Chitonida > Mopaliidae > Mopalia > Mopalia vespertina. The sequence goes on along the minus strand of JAQQZZ010113290.1, from coordinate 4,818 downwards.
GTTTGTAACAGTCAAAACTGATTTACGTTAAAGATGCTGGCCAGTTTTCAAATCAACAAGTAAAGCAGCTAAGAGGTGAAACTTGTTCTACATTATGAAATAAGCTAAGGGCGGGACTTTTAAGTTTAGAAGATGTAGAGATGACTGAGATGTGTTTACATTCCCCTCCCCGGGTCATATATTACGATAAGTTGAAAATGGAGAAAAAGGCGATTCGGGAGCATAAAGGAATTTCTTGTTGGTAATCCTTCATGCGTATAAGTATTCGATTTCTAGCTACAATTTTGGTTATTTTAATTATGGATGTCGTAAGGAGTTGCTAGGTTTTATCAGGAGATTCAACTTTAACCCTTCTATCGTTTGTCATCAATTTTACATTGCAACTACTGAAAGAAAAGTCATCTGCACTGTTGTTTTACTCATGATTCGAATTGGGATGCAGTCCCTTTAACAATCTCAGGTATATGAGGTGGTCATACGAGATGGATCTGACAATCGCGGGGTGGTTTTTACGTGCCTCTCACTGCCTTTCAACGTATTTATGAAAGACATATTGAGAAATGGCAATCCGTCGACATATAGTGAAATTCTCTTGAGTGCGACTTTAACCGTAATCAATCAAATACACAAACAGACAAAAAACAGTTCGATTTAAATCCGAGTGATGTGGACTTAACCCGAATTAGACCATAAACATGTGCTGGGCCGTTGTGATCGCCTCTCTCATTAGCACCCATTCTTGGTCGATCTAATATTGTGTAACGTGCTATATGTGGTTTGTGAGACAACGTAATGACCATTGTCCGCTAACGAAGGTTTAAGGTTCGGTCAGGATGGCCCGTAGACAGGACGTTGGGTCGCCGTCTGTCTAGGGTAAGGGGCTTATAGCTATTAGGACCTATTACCCAACGTGATACGTCTGTATAGAAGCTGACCCAGGGATGATCAACCGATGCCATCTGTGAGGGCAACAGCGTACAATAGAGCGATGAGAAACCACAAAGATCGCACCCAGCTGTCCCCAGGCGGATTTGTTTTCGCCATCTCTTTTTATGACCACCATTAATTTGGTGTTATAGGAATGTGCAGTTCTAAGACCCTTCGTAATTCTCACGCAACACGAATTTTATGTGAACAACACGCCCTGTTCTTATCAAAACTAAGATTTATTCCTGACGCTTGAGGAGAATGCCTTGAGATCGATTTTCTTGCTAGTTCTTAAGATCATTTGATACGTTTCAGTATTTGAATGCAAAACCTTGTCGGCAAAAATGAAAAGCGTTTCTTTTTAAACGTTGAATTTATTTGTTTTTTTTTCAACAAAGTTACAACAGTCGGTTTCATCGAGTTTCTACTGCAGCTGATCGGAGAAAGTTTACGAGCTTTTTGAAAAAGATTTTCTACTTTTTTCGCAAGTTGCATTGAGTTTCATCGATCTATGCGCTCTCGAAAATCAGTATCAGCCAGTTTTGCTCAGTTGCATAGCATCTCGCAAAATGTCAATCCAAAAAAAATTCAGTTGCTCTGAGTTTCATGTATTATCATATCGATCTACTATTAACTAAAACAGATATGGGGGACAGGCCGCGAAACCCATATACGGAAAGCGATCCTAAACTGCAATTTCCGCAACAAACCTGTTTTAATACAGTGTGCACATTAAAAATTACACACGTACAAACAACTTTTAAAAAAAATGTTTAAGAAAATAGCGATAAAACAATAACTTAAATTCAGCACTTATTTTTTGTAAACAGCGTTTATCAGATTTATCTATATTGAAAATTCTGTGGATCGCGCAGGGTAATGAATCCGTTCAACTTTGTGGCATATAACATCTTTTGACGGCCTTTGTAGATCAAGTGTGTAAATTATTTGCACTTTAACCCATTCAAAGAAAAAATACTTTTAAAAACTAACTTTCAAACACATGCAAAGCACTAAACTTGTCAGCTGTAAATGTATTGAAATGTGTAATATTTTCGCCCAGTATTTAGCCTTGAGTTTTGTCTAGGTGGTTACATGAATAACCTACTCGGAATGTGATCGACAGAAGGGACACACACTTAATCCCTTTCTCTTTTCGTGGTGGAATCTTTGATAATCTTTATTATGTTAAAGTTGTTTCCTTTTTTAAAGATGCTGCTCAGGTGATGCGGTATTGATGGTTTATCGGTTCCTTCGATCAGAAGGACCACACATAAAAGTCCTTTCTTTTTTCGTGGCGGAATCTTTTATTATCTTAATTATCTTAAAGTTCTTTCCTTTTAAAAGATGCTGCTCAGGTGATGCGGTATTGATGGTTTATCGGCTCCTTAGATCTTTGGGGGATAAAGAAGAGATTATTAAGGAATCGGATATATACCCTCATCAAGGGTTTAGTGACAATGTGACTGATTGCTCTGAATAGCGGCTAAATGAGCTGTGTTTTCACCACTGTGACTCGTGTATCTTGTTATTATTGGGTAACATTTCCACAACAATACAAAGGTGAGGGATTTAGCACAAAGGGGCCATTCGTAACAGTGACGTCAACGCGAGAGTGTGTATACAATTATCTTTATAGCACAGATGGGACCTCGGCGAGAGCATAAAACAAACTTGATTGAATACTCGGCCTGATAATACCTGCACAACCAAATAACGCGCGTCATTACGTTCATGTCAATAAGCCACTGGCGAATACTCATCCAGGCTACCCTTGGGCAATTTCATTGGGGTTAGTAAGGCCTTACCTGTACTAGCCAAAAAGGGCGTGAAGTCTAGGCTTATGTAAAACTTTTGTCCCAATCATTGCTACCTGTCCAGTGCCGGTCACCTGTTAGGTGTGAGCATCCTTTTATTCACCAGAGAAGCTGCAATTCAAACAAACATTAAACTCATAAAAATTACAATAACTCCGCCGGTCCGTGTGTGATTAACACTGCGCCGTTTGTAACGAGCTTGGTTTAAGTGATCGGAGAGCCAGGTCCCGGCCTGGTACGGCGCTAACTGAAACATAAGCACCTAATATTTGTAGCGATTACTGACTCCACACCTATACTGTGGAATTATCATACCCATGTTGAACAATATTAAAGCCAATATAAACACCATGATCCCGTTAACGGCAGCCTTTGCGCAATTACATGTATCTTGTAATGTAATAAAAGCGTCGAAGAACAATAACAATATATTATTGCATTGCTATCTAAATTCATTTCCATTACACTGTGGGAATATTGGATGCCTGTCAGACAGTGCAATTAACAAAATGAGGTGTACAGCTTAGCAACTGTATTGTATTATTTTGAACATAAAGATTTCAAGTTGACCATATAAAATAAATGCATGTAGTACATACTGCTATTATAATTCTCTCCGGAGCGCAACATTAAATGAAAGGAACAACCAAACTAAACCAAAACAAATGATCTAATAAGTTTCAGGTTCGTCAGTTTACAGCTACTTAAGTAAGAAATGTTAATCGCATTCGTTCTTTATTATATTGTTTATGATATGTGTGTAAATTATGTCACCAGCTTTCATAGTTTAAGGTTTCGTCTAAGTAACCATTTACAGCGTCACAAAATAGGTAACCTAAGTGACAAATATGTCTCCCACTATTGGATTGAAGGAATACATTCATATAGAGTTTCTTAGCGAAACGACCATAACGTGAATCGTACTACATATGCATATGCTCGGTTGGAAGATGAACATTCTTAAAATGCTGACAGCATGAATAAAATATAACCAAGCCTGCCCTTGTTTACAGGGCTGGTCGCATTGGGGGGATATGTTTGAGGCTTGATTTAAATTTTCTATTGCATAATTTAATGCGATACTCCAATAGAATATACGCAATCTACCGCATTACTTTGTGTGACGGTATAAGATAAAGCACATTTTCTCTCGAAGGCAATATGGCGTCTCTATCTACATAAATAACAGCGACCATAAGCAGTAGGCACAAGTCCATTATCTCAGCGGGGTCATCGAAAAGGTCTTGGGAACAGGCGGGTTTTAAACTCCGAGTAATTAAAAGGACCAGGGTTAACAAGGTGGTAGATTCGTCCACGGACATCTTGTGTTCGTAAACTTATTTCGAGTGAGCCATTAACTCCTATAGCGAAGCAATGCGAAAACAATAAATGATGTCATCGATAATTGCCCCTGTGTAGGTTTGGTGTAAAGAAACCGCGGGCGATGTCTCTCTGTTGTACATACATGTTCTCTTATTGAAAAACGTTGCGCAACTTGAATAGGACGACGTGTTAAACCGGAGCACAATTCAGAGTAAGAACTATACAAAAGAAATAGTTAGTGAGAAACTCAGCGTACGTATAATTTCTGTGTACAGAGCATATGGTGCGCGAGTTGTGAACGATATAAGTGCATAAAAATGTCTTCGCTGTACGGTTGAATCTAGCTAGGATAATTTAAAAATAAAATAAAGCTGACGATGAAATAACCAGAACTAACCGCATAGTTTCGAATGCCACTGAAGAACAATCCCATTATTTAATATAAGTTATATAACACGATATAAGTGCATTTAAATGTTTAAGCTTCACTGTTGAATCTAGCCTGTATAACTTACGTGTAAACTACACTGTTCAATCTAGACAGTATAACTTACGTTTAAACTACACTGTTGAATCTAGCCTGTATAACTTACGTTTAAACTACACTGTTGAATCTAGACAGTATAACTTACGTTCAAACTACACTGTTGAATCTAGCCTGTATAACTTACATTTAAACTACACTGTTCAATCTAGACAGTATAACTTACGTTTAAACTACACTGTTGAATCTAGCCTGTATAACTTACGT